>CACSLK010012206.1:2023313-2034537 GCA_902706635.1 Striga hermonthica | reverse complement strand
TCCTTTAGCCATTTGACCTTTGCTTTCTGCTGCCAAAACAATTCCTCAGAGTGATAAGCTTGGTCCAGATCAGCTTTGGTAGAAACCCAGTCCTCCCAGTTGCTGGCCAAATCAGAATTTCTCAACAGCTCTAGTTTTGAGTTAAGATGCTCAATCTTAGACTGATTATCGGTCTTAAATTTGGCACTCCATTTGATGAGGGCGATTTTGGTGAGTTTAATCTTTTCCTTTAATTGAAAAAAAGGAGTACCTGTTTGATTATGGCTCCAGACAGCGTTCACAATATCAAATACCTCATCCTTCAACAGCCAACGTTTGTCAAAATGGAATCTGCGAGGGGCTTTGTGAAGGAGGGTCCCAGTGTTACGAAGTAATAAGGAATGGTCAGATGCACTTCGAGAGACAGAAAGAGTAGAAGCATTTGGGAAATTCTGAAGCCAATCTAAGGATCCGAATCCTCTATCAAGCTTTTCTTGGATAAGGCCTTCAGAAGAGCGGTGATTGCACCAAGTGAATTTGCATCCAGTCATTTTGATTTCTTCCATGACCATAGAGTTGATAAAGTTGTTGAATCCTGCAAGACTTCTGCCATTCCTTAGAGAGCCACCAAGTTTTTTAGAATTAGAACGAATGTCGTTCCAATCACCTATGATGAACCATTTGTCTTTCCACTTGTGTTTTTCATCTTCCAGAAGCTTCCATTGGTCAATGCGAGTTGAGGCACAAGCACTGAGGTAGACAAAAATAGCCCAGCTAACTTCTCCGTTGGCCATAGAGAATTCCACCGCAATGAAGCAAGAGTTAGTAATCAATTGAACAATAACAATTTCAGGAGACCATAAGAGTAAGAGGCCACCACTCAAACCAACCGGATCCACCAAAGCATGTCTATCTACAAAACCCAGTTTTTTAGCAACAGACTTAACAAAAAAAGAAGAGTTTCTGGTTTCGGAAAGAAAAAAGAAATGGGGGTGGTGAGATCTAAAAATCTCTTTGATTTGGGAAACCGTCGAGGGCCCACCCAGTCCTCGACAGTTCCACACCGCAGCTAACATTTGTCACTTGGGCGCCATTCAAGGTTGGCCACCTTCACCTTTGTTGCAACTGATTTAGCTTTATTAACTATTTCAGAACTGGGAGCGTCCTCAGAAGAACGGGCCTCAGGGTCATTAACCTCATGAATATCCCGTTTGCCTGAAACAGCTTTATCTCTGATTGAGAGATGGTCGGGTTGTCTAGAGAGCCTCCCTTCCCTGCGTCGATCACGTTTCCAGGTTTTGAGTTGAGGAGGGGGATGATCAACCATGAGCAGATCTTGAGAATTCTTTGGGACAGGGATGTACTGGACCAAAGCGTTTTGAGAGATTTCCACCTTGGTTGGATCTAAATTCTGCCGCTCTTGGTTATTAACCTGTGTGAGGCTCTGATTGAGAGGAGGAATATGGTCCTTGATGACAACTCCAGCAGGATTCTTAGGAGCAATTTTTTAGCCACTAGAGTCTTTAATCTTCAATGAGGAAGCTTCCTTGAGCATAATCCCAGAGGGTTTTTTAGGGGGTATTAATGGGCCGCTGGAATCCTGCACTTCCGTTGGGATGATCGGAGAAGATGCTTTCGTAAGAACAAGAAGTTGGTGGTGCTCTTGAGACTGACTCGTGGATGTGAAAGGGGGAGAGGTTTGCACTGGGGTAGTAGGTGAATCTGAATGGTGTTGAGAGCTCGAGATGTTAGGATTAGCCCATTGCAGGAAATCTGGTGCTCTCATCCAGTCCTCGTATTGGCCCACTCTCACTGATTTGTTCGCAATGTCCTCAATTTTCCTATTACAGCTTCTGTCTAAATGGCTGATGAAACCGCAGTAGTTGCACATGTTCACCAATTTTTCATATTTGAAGCTAACTTTTATTACCTCATCTCCCAACCGGATGGAGGCACACCTGGGGAGGGGTTCTGCCAAATTGATAGAGACTAAAAGCCTAATGATTTTGCCTCCATGGCTGCCTGCACTAGCTACTACCACATTCTTGAGCTCATGGAATACCTTACCAATCTTCAAACCCACGTCTATACTCAGCCAGTTTAATGGAACGTTGAAGACTTGCACCCAGATTGGTAGCTCTTGGAACACCGGGTGACTAGCAGATAACCGCTATTTCCATTATGTGAGGAGAAGAAATTGGTTATCTATGGTCCAGTTCGTGCCACGGGCTACTCTATCCATATCTTCCTTACTTTGGAATATAAACTGAAAGAAGTTCGTAGCTAACTCTTTGACCTCCATTGGTTGTTTAATCTTCCAAATGAAGCTCATTGCGCGTTTCACTCCCATCCAACTCACCGGACGATCTCCAATAATTTTACCGAATAAGCTTTTATGGCATTCTTCGGCACTGTATCGGATGTCTGTTGAAGCTATGTCGATGATGACATTCTCCGTTTCGGACAGGGAGAAGACTTCTAGGCGATATGCTAGATCATCGTCGTGGCCTACGAAGGATTGGCCAGCCATTACAGAAACCCTAACCCCCAAATAGGGGTACTTCTCAGAAACGAAAAAATAACAGAGAGGGGTTCACAGATCAGGGGAAGGAAATGGAACTCAGAAAAACGCTGCTCCTGAGAATCGAAGCCAAATAACGGGATCCCTCACTGGAAATCGCTCTCCGGTGAGAGAATAAAATCGCTCTCCAATGAGAGAATTTCCTACAATTCAATAGTTATCAATCTATATTATCATTTATCACTATTTTATAGAAAAAAATAATATTTACATTAGTGTTATTTTTCTTGTTTATGATAATAATAAAGTTATTTTGTTTCAAAAAAAAATATACAATATAATTGAATAAATATATTTTTGTATAGTTAAACTCATATATATTATATAATAAATTAGTGAATTGTGTATTCCTATACCTATTAACTAATACAAATATATCATTAATTAAATCTGTATAAGCATATGTGGTTGAATATATTTTTTTTATAATATAGTTCAATCTATAAATACATATATTGTATATATGATGTATAAAAATAAAATAATATCTTTTCAAATAATTATAAATGAACTTTTTTGTTTTATTTTTATATAAGTATGTAATATATCTACTTAAAATATGAGCACAAAATAAAAATAAGTTTTTTAATTTTTTATTTGAAATATATTTTTTAAAATAATTTTATTTAATATAATATAATCATGATTTATAGTACTAATTTTATTTTTTGAAAAATTGATTCCTACAAATAAGAGAATTAGAAAACCTTGCATTAGTTATGGAATGGTAATTCTATGGACATAGGTTTTGCAATTCCCATTGGAATGGCCATTAATTACAAAGTATGTACCAACCAATGTTTTAAATACCGTACCGGTAGGCATACCGGTCTAGCCACCGGTATGCGGTATTACCGGTCTACTAACAAATAATATTATATATCTATATAAGATATCATATTGAAAATATAAAATATTGAGTGATGCTAAAGAGTGAAAATGTACATTTATTAGTGTCAACCTTAGTGTCTAACCTTAGGTATACTTTCAGTTTCGTTTTTTTTTTTTAAAAAATAAAAGAAATATCAGGTTTTGATGCGTGTAAAGCAGCTTTTTTTTTTTTTATACCGGTATTTGGCGGTATATACGGTATGATACTGGTACAACACGATATTATCGGGAATCTGGTATTTTGAGTGTTTTTGTACCGTACCTATGGCCGGTATCCGGTAATACCGGTATTACCGACCGGTACGGTACGGTTTTTAAATCACTGGTACCAACTATCAAAATCTCTTTTTTCTAAGTACACTTTATTTTTGTGGTATTCCGCCCCTTCTTTGTTTTTGGTCAAAAGATTAAATTCTTACTGAAAGTTGGTTATATTCGCCGATTTTCGCAATAATAGTTTTGGCTACAGTATGATTAACCGCGTGTTATATGTTTTGGATCTATATCTATTTATTTTGAAGGGCATTTAAACGTTCATTTGCAAAACTATATTGGAAACAAAAACATCTCTTTCTATTCGATATCTATGTGGGGTAAGAGGTCTTTGAAAGGAATTAACACAAATTTTCATTTATTTTATTAAGGATGAATAATAATTTAAGTGCTTCATTATTTTTGAAGAAGAATCGAGGTGATCAAAATGTACGAAAAAATAGAAAAAAAACGAGAAACAACCCTTTATGAATATTATTTATGAGGATAAGAAAAAGTTTTTTTTTCCTATCCTCATGAATCAAATAATGCTATGTTATTTCATTTACTTTTATTTATTAGTTTTATATACATTCTTTGTTCAATCTATAGGAATTCTATTTAATCACGAAGGAACAAGTTTAGATATATTATTCAAATGATTAGCCCCGTCTATTAACCCTTTACACCAAAACACCAAAAGTTAAAAGATTTTACAGGTTGGTATGAGTTTTCTAAAGATGCATTTTTTCAGTAAGTATCACTTCTTTGGAATCTTTGAGGCCTTCTTTTTTTATATAACCCCGTTCATTCTTCCTTGAAAAACTTATATTTAATTAATTAATTTCTTAAATTTTGCGAACTCCTAATTTTCTAAATTCTTTGACTTTAGAATTCAAATAGATTAAACGATATATTAAATGAAAAAAGTTCTTCAAAAAGTTCTAAGGTTTTCTTTTTCAATCGTGGATATAGTTATACCTAATCATGTGATAAAGAATGAGTAAGGGAATGATCATTTAATTCTCATGTCATTCTTCATACCAATCATACCATAAGATATTTATATACTACTAATACTTGTAGCACAAATTGTTATTTTACCGAGTACTGAATCAAAAGATTCGTTTCCTGGGTCGATCTCACGAGGAAGGCGGTTCGGAATTAGCTTGACATTGATAACACATAAAAAGAAAATAAATCCTAAACACTCTAATCAGATAAGGAGTTTGACTAATTACTAACTAAGAAATAATAAAAAGCAATAATCTACCTAAAATGTGAACGGAACAAAGATAGAGAAGCTATGGAATCAAGGATAATTAATTCAAGTTCTAGCAAAGTCGGGCAATTAATCGTTCGGTTCGAGATTGACACTCTCGCTTAGACATCTAGCGGTTCGCTCCCAATAACTCTTCGTAACAAGGGGTTGAACATAGACGAACAAGTTCGAGCATACAACACATGTCAATTATCTCAATCCCAATAAATTTTCGTAACAAGAGACTGGTCATCGACAAGTACACATTTCAATCTAAAATACATATATTACTCAATTATGAAATTATCTACGTCATGCGAGCCTAGGTCTACGACTTCTCCCTTTTTGGTTCTAAAAGTCGCGAATTCAATTAGAAGGTGTTTAATCAATTAATCATATAGAATTGACAAACCCTAACTCGACAAATTAACATTTAATTGTTTCCAATCACCAGAACTAAGTATCACTCTTCGATTATATCAATCAATCAAGCACAAATTCATCAATTCCGAACTAAATCAACTCACATGAGCATGAACAAGTCAAGCCCGACAAATACACGTTAAACAAGAACAATCATCCCCTATCTCTAGCAATCAAATTTAGCTACGTAAATCAAATTAAACAAACATAATCATTCTTCTCAAGTCAACCATTATTCATGAATTAAACAAGAGAAATAAATACTTACAATCAATCCAAGAAGAAGAAGAATAAAAATGGAAAATAAAGAAGAAGAAGAAGAAGAAGAAGAAGAAGAAGAAGAAGAAGAAGAAGAAGAAGAGAAAAGAGTTTTGTTCGTGTTTTTCCCGACCTAGGGTTTTCACCCCGGAAGGTGAGAATAATGCCAACGGTTACAGAATTATGCTATTAAAAATTTGCTTGTCGCGCCCTCCACGGACACAGAGAGTCCCGCGGGCCGCGGTGAAGAAGAGTTTCGCGGCCGCGATATTCTCCAAGGCCGCGACATTTTAAGAGCTGAACACGGGCACTAGAATTTTTTTGTTCGCCGCGTCCGCAGTGAAGAAGAAGTCGCGGCCGCGGGAGGAGAAAACTGGGCACGCAGGTGTAACGCGAAGGGGCGCGGCGTGAAGATTGGCCGTGCCACGGTGCGACGCATCTGGCACGGCGTGGAGCTGCCCTGTACCGCGGCGTGAGGGAGCTGCGCGGCGCGACGGGCATGGAGTGTAGCGGCGCGGCATGACAACGCGACGCGGAGGTGAAGCAGCATCCTCTGAAGGCCCGTGACGTGAATCACGGCGCGACGCAGGCGTGAAGGTCTGGGGCATGAGCTGCTGGTCGGAGTGCACGACTTCACAACTTGGGCTCGTTTGGGCTCGTATGGACTCAGAATTTAGTTCTATTTTCTTCTATGTAATGCCAACGAAACACCCTCTTTAATGATGCTCACCCAATCCGTTTATCGTAGAAAATAAATCCTCTCGAATCTTCTAACCTGCACACCAAAAATGAAGAAAACCGGAAAAACATACGAAAAACACAAAGAAAACCAGAATAAAGCAAAACATAAAATAAGCTACAAAACGAACTAAGAACCATCTAAAAGACCTAAAATAGGGAAAAAAGGAAAAATAACTACGAAAAATACAACAAAAATGGAACAAACAGTACGCCACTTGAACATTGTGCGAACTAGTGTTAAAAGATGTATGGTATTCAAGAGTGCAAGTGAAGTATATCTAAATCGATATTTTATTTGAAAAGATACATGCTAAACAACAAATAAAATAAAATAAAATAATATTTACTACAACACTTATGTTTGGAACATTTATGTAAATACAACACTGGTAGTAGACGAATTTGTACCTGTGTGTGCATCTGCATGTTGTTGTTGTTGTTGTTCTTGTTGTACATAAGTTTGTTTATGTATGTTGATTTGTGGGTATATATGGCATATTATTTCTGTATGTATCTAGATGTGTAGATGTGCATATCTATATATTCATATTTGTATATAGGATTATGAAATTAGATTTGAAATCAAATACGACGATTTCATGGAATTTTATTTTGAAAAAGTATTAATGAACTTTCATTTTCTGGATGACATGGATGCATATTTTGTCATCTTCATCATAATGGGGTTTTTCATCTCATGTTTCTAAAATTATTAGACTTAGTTATTAGTACTATATTTTTTTTTAACAAATTGAGTGAATGTGGCTGTTTAAATTTAGATTTAGAACAACCATAAGTTCTTTAGTAGTATGCTTGCTCAGTTCATTCATCACCCACGCCAGTCTCACTGGGACGCTGCACTTCGTGTGGTTTGGTATTTGAAGGGCTCTCCTGGTCAGGGCATCCTTCTTGGTTTTGATTGTAATCTTCAACTCTATGCGTGGTGTGATTTAAATTGAGCGACTGGGCCCCTCACAATACGATCTCTTTCTGGTTGGTTTGTTCAGCTAGGTCAGTCCCTTGTTTCTTGGCACCAAGATACAACATACTGTTGCTTGTTCTTCTACTGAGGCTGAATATCGGGCGATGGCTACTATCTTGTGTGAGTTGAAGTGGTTACAGGGATTGTTGTCTTGTCTTGGTATCGCTCATTCTCAGTATCTGCAGTTTCATTGTGACAGTCAATCTGCTCTGCATATTGATGTAAATCCGACTTTTCACGAGCGCACTAAACACATTGAGGTGAATTGTCACTTTTTTTTGTGATGCTCTTATGCAAGGTCTCATCTCTACCTCTCATGTTCCCTATGGCGCATAGCTGACTGACATCTTTACCAAGGCGCTTGGGAAATGTGAATTTGATTTCTTTCTTGGCAAGTTGAGCATTCGAAATTTGCATGCTCCGACTTGAAGGGGACAGGGAGAAGTGTTATTGTGTATTATATTTGTATTTACTGTATTCGCCTTAGGTATACTTATGGTAATTGTAAATCCTAAAGCTGATATATATAATTTGGTTTGTTTGCAGCGGCATCATAAAAAAAAAAAAAAAAATGGCCATCATCATATCTTCCTCTTGTTTCTTTTCCAGCATTAAGACAAACAAAAATGTGTTGTATATAAAATTTTCACCTAAAAGCACTGAATATAATTATGGTAGTGATATCTATAAGAGTAATTTTTAAAAAATATAACCGTGCCATTTTATTTCGAATCATATAGGGAAGCGTACGTGATATAGCCATACTGTGGCATAGAGGTTCAAAGATTAATTACCCAGTCGAAGGTAGGCATGTGAGTCGGCTTTGACTAATAGACACCATGGAATCGACTTCCGCAACGTCGATTCTTCCCTTGAGCTTCCTGAGAGCTGCCTTCAGCTTTACGAGTTCCAGATACTTGCCTGCCTCAGTCGACTTCCAGAAGTCGACCTCCAGAAATCGACTCCCCTTAGAAGGATGGATAGGCGCGGCATGATCTACAGGTGTTCAAGAATGACCTAAATCGACTCGACAAGACATGAAGTCGACTCATGACGCTTCGAGACATTGAGATCTCCGACGACTCTTATATACTTCAACATACCATAGTAAAACTACCAAGGATAAGAAGGAATCTAGATGCTGGCTATGAGGTGGACGGAATGCGAAATGACTAAGGTATTTCGGACATTTCACATAAGTCGGCCGGGGCATTTTGGGGGCTTCAGGTAAATATTGTGCTTCTATATAAAAGAGCTGAGGCAACTCCCAAACCCTAACTCTCATTCATTCCATACTCTCCTTTATAGTTGCTGCTCTCTCAGCGCATCTCTTTTCATCTCTCTCACATACTGTCTTGATCGTCGGAGGCTCTACGCTGGAAACACCTCCGGCGTTGGATTTTTGTAGGTATTCTCGCGGTCCAGCAACGGTTTGAAGGCGATTTAGGCAGATCTGAGCTCGTTTCCATTGGTTCACTCCAGATCTGAGAGGAGACCCATCAGTACGAGCGAGACGATGTTAATGAGATCGCAATCTCAATAACACCTAAATACGATATAAATACTTAATTTATTCTCAACTTCAATTGAATAAGACAAAAGAGGAGGAGTCCTTTAAATAAGGCTCCTAAACCCTACTCTTAACTTGTCCAACAAGACAAGATATCTTACTAATATTATAATACCAATTATAAGACTATAAATAATTTTCCTACCAATCAAATGATAAACACAAAAAGAATAATAATAAAAGGACCAATAAAAAAAGGAAATAAATAAGTATCATAAATTAATGATGCTAGACGATATCTCATCTACATCATTCTTCCCCAGTTGGAGAGGATTCACCCTCGAATCCGCACCTCGCATCATCATCAGATGTCCCACATACAAATGTCGATCTCAAATAGAACCAGCCTCCACCTATCATCAACATTTGTCAACAAGACATGTGGGAACATAGCTGAGTCCTAGTGAAACAGAGAAGCCTGTAAGTGTTATATACTGAAAGCTTGGCTTTGGATGATATTACTTTTACCCTTTATGAATGAAAAACATGTTAGATTAAATAAGTTCTACGTTCTGTTGTTTTCCATTAGATACTGTGGGTCGTCACCGGGCGAACCGAATATCATGCTATCAGTTACTCGCGAAACAAGAATAAGTGGTTCACAACCCAGATGGACATGAACACCCCATCGCGAACGGTTGTAGTGTCAACTGTACAGTTTGTCTTGACTGATTAGTTGCACTAGTACATTTATGTATTGAACAGGATCCTAGAGAGGAGCAGTTCGTTTTATACTGATCGTCGTAAACGAACTAGGCCTCGATTAATTACTGCGTACTTTTAACTCTTAAGATATTAAACAGACATAAATGTGTAGTATTTATTACTTTGATTCACATGGGTGAGGCTTAGTGAACTGGGCCAATAGACCCGCTGTCTTGGGTAATATTGCTACATGTAGGATGTGCTGCTAGGATATTTACAGTCACCATGTGCGTTAGTTTGATGATGTCCCCGGAGTGAGTTCATGAAGTATTATTATGCTAAGTGGATTAAATTCCGACATAGTAATGATGTGATGAACGAGCGCTAGCTTCGGTGAAATAATAATAAATTAATTAATTCTTGATTGTTAGTAATCGAATTAATTAATGGACACTATATCTTAAACATGGGGAGATAAATCGAGTAATTATTATTGGAGTCTCAATTGTAAACTGGGCTAGGAAAAGGGAGTGCAATAATATTATAATGGTGGCCCATTTAATATTATTTAATTAATTAAAATAAGTGGCTTGGTCCACAAGTATTTTAATTAATTAAGGAGCCCTAATTCTAATCTCCGAAGGATCCCTATTGTAGCTCTATATATACATCATTAAGCTCATGGGAAGAAAAGAGAATTCCACATCTTGTGAAACACCCCCACGCCTCTCTTCTCTCTCAGTTCCCATTCGAGCTCTATCTTCTTCTTGTTGTTCCACTGGTACAAGATTAAGAGGTGTTTGAGATATACAGTAGAAGCCCTTTGGGTAAAGTGAGACGAAATAGATTTGGTCGTACAGAACTAACCTGAGGTCCGATCAAGACGTGCAGCATACCCAGACGACCGTCTCGACAAGAGATTTCCAACGCCGCCAAGATCGCCGCCGTACGATTCCACACGCGCCCTCACGCGCCGCCGTAGTGTCCCAGGACTGCAACTTGTCTTTTTCTGTTTTAGCACCCGTTTGATCCGATTTTCGATCCGATCTTGTTCGTGCAACCCTAGGACGCAATTTGCAGTCTAATTTTCATTGGTGTGTTGTGTACGGCCATCCAGAAGATCAACCAGATCGCCATAAATTTTAAGCCGTAAGTTCTCTACGCAAACCTTTAGATCGCTGCGCATAGGTTTACGTTTTGCTATTGAATTCGTGATTTGTGCGTAACGAGATCTTCATTGATCCCAACAAAGCCCACTACTCCCAAGCCTCCATTTCCTCCCACATAATGTGACAAATACAACTTATCCAAAGCAAATGAGCGAAGATTTATGTTAGGATGAGGATCACTTTCCCAAAACTTAAGAGATCATATGTGTCCAACGGAACACCATATTCTTCCGACAACTGAATTTTGATACCAAAAACATGATGAAATTACTCCGGCCCTGGAGGCTTCTAATCGAAAATCGAGAACTGTCGTACAATTGCATGTCAACTTGCTCTCCGCGAATTTGGGGAATCCAACGCGAAATGGGCCCTCCCATGGACCATATTCGCGATCAAATTCCCTCTGCATAGGCCCAAAGTCTTCGGCTCCTTGACATGCCGAAAAAACGCGCCCAAAATCTCAACCGTGTTG
>CACSLK010012206.1:2012538-2023132 GCA_902706635.1 Striga hermonthica | reverse complement strand
GCCCCCGCCTGGACCACAACCTTCACGTCCTCCGCGAACTCCCCCGCGCATGCCCCGGTTGCCGACGTCACGGTTCATCTGCAAATCCTCAACCATGTTGTTGATCGTAAGACGCACTTCTTCGATACCCATCGAAAGATTTTTAACTCGACGATCAAACTGATTGATATGACGGCCGAAGTTTGTGGCTTGTCGACCTGGATACTCAATGGTGGCGTCACGCCCGTCGATGTACTCCTTCTGCGACGACATCTAGAATCGTGCTGACCTTTGATACTAACTGATGTAGGGGAGCGTACGAGTGAGACGATATTTTTAAACCCTACTCTTAACTTGTCCAACAAGGCAAAATCTCTTACTAAATATTCTAATACCAATAACGCGACTAATAATTATTCTCTTACCAGTTAAAATAATGAACATAAAAGGAATAATAATAAAATGACCAATAATAAAAAAAATAAATATATATCATAAATTAATGATGCTAATTCTTAAATTATGTATTAACTAGTACGACACTCGTGTATTACACGGGTGCTTGCTAATTTTTTCCTTACAATCTAAAATTAATGAGAAAAAATAGTTGAAAATTTAAATACCTTTTATAAATATATATATATATTATTATATATTTAGTATGACACTTTTTATTTGTGTGACTTACTTGTGTTATATTATAATAATTTTTTTAACTTACAACATATAACTACATTAAACATAATATATCAACTGAGAAATAATTTTATTTTTCTAATAAATTTTAATAAATATTATTATTTTTTATTATTATAAAGATAAATATAATACATTTATTTTATATATACAATATGGATGTCAAATCGAAGATCATGAAATGATTATTAATTTAATATATTATATATGTAAAATCGATAAGAAATACAAAAGTTATCAACTTTTAAAATACATTTATAATTCAATAGCTAATTGAAGGAAACAAATCAAAAGTCAAAGATATATTAGTTGTTGGATATTCGGTGTGAAATTACACGGGAATCCTACGAACTGATATGTAATTTTCAGTTCTTACAAATAATCTAAAAATAGAAAATTACAATTGAACTGAAAAAATAAATTACAACTGAAAAACAGAAAGATTTTTAGCCGAGGCGAGTAAAACTCTTTCCGCAAGAAGAATACGCCCCGTGTGTCAGCTAACGGTTCAGGCGCAACTTCCCATAAGATACAACGGCAAATGTCTCAAAATCTGTAGCACACCAGATTTACGAGCTCCGGCGAACGGGATCGGAATCGAGAATTGAGCACTTAGAAATAAAAAAAAAAATATCTTAAAACAAATAAAAGTATCACTTATTTCTTTTCTTTTGATATTTTTATATCTGATATTTGGACATAAATATATTTTTTCTTTCTTTTTTTTTTTCTTTCCTCTCTGTTGCTCTTCTTATTTTGGTGTGTCTTCCTCTTCTGGCCGAGTGCCTATTTATAGGCACAGATCTTCTAACAATTTGGCCAATTTGCCAACAAGTTGCAATCCCAATTGTAATTTTTTAAATTTTTTTTTTAAACAATTGGGAATTGGGCGGTGGACATGTGGGCATGTTACCTTCCCTTTACTTTCCCTTTTACATAACAATCCCCCACAAAAGAGAAAGTAAAGAAATACACGTATATAAAGACTCTTGTGCTCAATCCTCAGAAAACTCTATTGCATCAAAAAAGGTAGCTTTTCGCTTTGAACCTTTCTTAGTAAACATCATCAGATGTACTGGCGGCCTAGTGGACATAATGTCTTGAACTATTCCTCCATAGTGTACACCGAGACAATGAAATTCACACAATAGAGTCTTAACTCCATTCCGTTCTATTGTTGTGTCCGTTTTGGCCATGGACAACACTCTGGATTCATAAGTGTTTACATTTGAAGCGACCCACACTTCACACTTATATATGTGACGTCCCTATCAAGAGTATCCTGTCTTACTCCACCTTTACAAGGTTAGAGATTCATTAAAAGTCCATATGACTTACCTTCACCACAATCAACAGGTAATCTTGCACTTGGAGTGTTCTAGGGAATAGCTTTGGACATTCATATGTTCCAAGTGCTCAACTGAATTTTCATAGCTTAGTTTTCCCTTTGAACCAAGTTCGTGGGATCTCCACTCAGCATGGTAGGGTTACCACTATGATCATTCTTTACATTATGGATTTTTAAGCCCATTCCCTCTAGCAAAACTCCCAATTGATCTCTATTCAATCCTTTCGTCAAAGGATCAACCAAATATTCCTTAGACTTCACATAGTCAATGGAAATTATATCATTTGTGATCAATTGGCGTACGGTATTATGTCTACGACGAATATGTCTAGACTTACCATTATACAAGTTGCTCTGCGCCCTACCAATGACATCTTGGCTATCACAGTGAATCATCACAGGTGGCAAAGTCTTATCCCAACATGGAATATCGGATAAAAAAATTTCTAAGCCACTCGGCTTCTTCACCAGCTTTATCTAAAGCGATGAACTCTGATTCCATCGTTGACCGAGCTATACACGTTTGTTTTGTGGATTTCCACGAAACTGCACCACCTCCAATACAGAAAACATATCCGCTACTGGAGCGAGAATCTCTTGAATCTGATATCCAACTTGCATCACAATACCCTTCAAGTACGGCTGGATATCTTGAGTATTTTAGCCCGTATTCATGGGTGTACCTCAAATACTTAAGTACCCTTCTCAAAGCATTCCGGTGCTCATGACTAGGATTGGTCGTAAATCTGCTCAACTTATTAATCAGATAGGCCAAATCTGGTCGTATACAATTCATCAAGTACATCAGACTCCCTATTATCCGTCAATATTCCAACTGAGCCACTGGTTGACCTTTGTTGACTTCCAGATTTATACTGAGATCAAGGGGTGTCTTACACCTAGACTGTGCACCATCATAGGTATCGAATTTCTTGAACACTTTCTCTACATAATGAGATTGTGACAAGACAATTCCATCTTGGGTTCTGATAATCCTTATTCCAAGAATAACATCAGTCAAAACCATATCTTTCATGTCGAAATTTCTCTTCAACATTCTTTTCGTATCCATGATCACTTCATGGCTACTCCCCATGATAAACATATCGTCTACATATAGACATACAATCACAAATGTATTTGATGTACTCTTGACATAAACACATTTGTCACTTTCGTTGATTTTGAACTCATTTGACAACATCACGTCATCAAATTTCAAATGCCATTGTTTCGGAGCTTGTTTCAGTCCGTACAAGGGTTTGATCAATCTAAACACCTTTCTCTCTTGTTCAGGTGCAACAAACCCTTCAGGTTGTTCCATGTATATTGTTTCTTCTAATTCACCATTCAAAAATGCCATCTTGACATCCATTTGGTGAATCTCAAGATTGTGCAAAGCAGCAATTGATAGAAGCACTCTTATCGATGCTAAACGCGTAACTGGTGAACAGGTATCAAAGAAATCATACTCTTCCTTTTGTTTAAAGCCTTTGACCACCAAACGTGCTTTAAACTTATCAATCGACCCATCAGCTTTATATTTCTTCTTTAGGATCCACTTGCATCCTAAAGGTTTACAACCATCAGGGAGATCAACTAACTCCCAAGTATGATTTTGCATAATAGACTCGATTTCACTATTTACAGCTTCTTCCCAGAGTGGTCCATCTGGGCTGGACAGAGCTTCCTTAAGGTAACCCAGTTCATCGTCCAACATGTACGTAATAAAATCAGGTCCAAACGTTTTAGCCGTTTTTACCCTTTTACTATGTCTCGGTTCTTCATTAGTACCCTCTGGTACAGAACCTCTAGCAGTTTCATACGTTCTTTTATTAGAATTAGATTCTGCCATTTCCTTCATAGGAAAAACATTCTCAAAGAATATAGCATTCTTTGACTCAATCGTGGTACCAACAGGTACCTCTGGATTTTTTGATTTATGAACCAGAAATCTATATGCTGTACTATTGTACGCATATCCAATAAATACACAGTCGACCGTCTTTGGCCCAATTTTCATTTGTTTTGGTTCAGGTACTGAAACCTTAGCCAAACACCCCCACATTTTCAGGTATTTATAAGACGGCTTACGGTTTTTCCACATTTCGTAAGGAGTCTCTTCTTTCCCTTTAGGTGGTATTTTATTCAGGATATGATTTGCTGTCAAAACAGCTTCCCCCCACATGTTCTGTGGTAATCCTGAATTAATCAACATGACATTCATCATTTCTTTTAAAGTTTGGTTTTTGCGTTCAGCAACACCATTCGACTGTGGAGAATAAGGGGCTGTCGTTTGATGAATTATGCCATATTCAGAACATATTTGTTCAAAAGGAGCTACATACTCCCCACCCCTATCACTTCGGATTATTTTAATCCTTTTGCCGAGTTGATTTTCAACTTCGGTCTTATAGACTTTAAAAGCTTCCACAGCCTCTTCTTTGCTTCTTAACAAATATAAGTAGCAAAACCTTGTGCAATCATCGAGAAAAGTAATAAAATACTTTTTACCCGTTCTTGTTTGCACATTTTTCATATCACATACATCAGTATGGATCAAGCCTAATGGTTCAGTACTCCTTTCTACTGAGTGAAAAGGTAACTTAGCCATTTTTGCTTCAATAAAAATTTCACATTTCTTATGTGATTCGATTTTAGAATTAGGAATTAATTCTAAATTTATCAATCGTTTAATTGCATTTAGATTTACATGTCCCAATCTAATATGCCATAAGTCAGAGCATTCGACGGTATAAATAGAAATAGGCTTTTCATTATCATTAGAAACGGTTACACGACTCACGGCCATTACATTCATTTTGAACAAACCCTTGTCGAGATAACCACGACCAAGGAATATTCCATATTTGCTAAGAATAAACTTCTTAGTTTCAAACACTAGCCTAAATCCATGCTCAACAAGAAGTGATCCGGAGACCAAATTGTTGCAGATGTCTGGGACATGCAGAACATCTTTCAGCTTCAACTCCTTTCCAGAAGTGAGCTTCAGCACCACCGTGCCCACTCCAGCAACATCAGACGTGGAGGAGTTTCCCATGTGAAGTTTCCGACCCGTAGCAGGAGTGTATTCAAAGAACACCTCCTTGTCAGAACACACATGACGAGTGACACCAGTATCGATGTACCACTCTCTTGGGTTATCCACCAAATTGGCTTCAAACACCACCGCCGACATATCAAAGTCGGTCAATTCACTCGACACAGGGCCGTGTTCAGCAATAAGGGCACTCGGTTTTCCTTTATTTGGCCCAATTTTCTTTGGCCTTTTGCAGTCTTTAGCCATATGGTTTGATTTTCAACAATTGTAACAAGTTCCGGTAAACTTCCAAACCTTGGCTGGCTGCTTTCCCTTGTTCTGGGTCTTCCTCTTTCTCGAGTTGCCTTGCTCCAACAAGTTGGCACGAGCTTCCATCATCGGGACTTTTCCTGATGAATTCTGGTTGTCCTCCTCGATACGAAGACGAACTATCAGATCTTTAAGACTCATCTCCTTTCTCTTGTGCTTGAGATAGTTCTTGAAGTCCTTCCAGCCTGGCGGCAGCTTCTCGATTACAACCGCTACTTGGAATGACTCGCTCAAAGTCATCCCTTCAGCATGGATATCGTGCAAGATTAGCTGGAACTCTTGCACTTGTGACACGACAGTGTTCGTGTCAACCATCTTGAAGTCAAAAAACTTGCCGACGACGAATTTCTTCGCCCCGACATCCTCGGTCTTGTACATCTTCTCCAGGGCAGCCCAAAGCTCCTTGGCAGAACCAACATAGTTGTACACATTGTACAACTCGTTACTAAGCCCGTTCAGGACATAGTTACGGCAAAGGTAGTCACCTTGTCCCCAAGCATCGTACGCAACGCG
Organism: Striga hermonthica; assembly: GCA_902706635.1. Taxonomy (NCBI): domain Eukaryota; kingdom Viridiplantae; phylum Streptophyta; class Magnoliopsida; order Lamiales; family Orobanchaceae; genus Striga; species Striga hermonthica. The sequence goes on along the minus strand of CACSLK010012206.1, from coordinate 2,017,226 downwards.
TAGTTCTGCATTGATCTCATTCTCCGAAATGACCGGAGGGTCGTCCTTCAGGTATTTCACCAAACCCAAATTGGTCTGGTAAAAATGCATCTTCTGTTGCCATCTCTTAAAGTCAAGCCCATTAAATTTTTCGGGCTTTTCAGCTGTAACATGGACAACATGTACATGATTGATCGGATGCTGAGAGCTGGAACCTACTCCGGTGGATGCCATCAGTTCAGTAGGTTGATTAAAATTCTTCTTGCGATTGTTGGATATTCAGTTGAAATTACACGGGAATCCTACAAACTGATATGTAATTTTCAGTTCTTACAAATAATTTAAAAATAGAAAATTACAATTGAACTGAAAAAATAAATTACAACTGAAAAACGGAAAGATTTTAGTCGAGGCGAGTAAAACTCTTTCCGCAAGAAGAATATGCCCCGTGTGTCAGCTAACGGTTCAGGCGTAACTTCCCCAAAGATACAACGACAAACGTCTCTAAATCTGTAGCACACCAGATTTACGAGCTCCGGCGAACGGGATCGGAATCGAGAATTGAACACTTAGAAATAAAAGGAATATCTTAAAACAAATAAAAGTATCACTTATTTCTTTTCTTTTGATTTTTTATATCCGATATTTGGACATAAATATTTTTTTCTTTCCTTTTTTTTTTCTTTCTCTCTTTTGCTCTTCTTATTTTGGTGTGTCTTCCTCTTCTGGCCGAGTGCCTATTTATAGGCACAGATCTTCTAACAATTTGACCAATTTGCCAACAAGTTGCAATCTCAATTGTAATTTTTTTAAATTTTTTTTTAAACAATTGGGAATTGGACGGTGGACATGTGGGCATGTGGGCATGTTACCTTTCCCTTATTTTCCTCTTTACATAACATTAGTCACTTAGTGTCTCACTATGTAAAATTATAAAGAATTAAAGTGTTATATTAGTACAAGTGAATTAAAATACCTAAGATTGCTAAATTATATTAATGGAATGTCCGAACCTAGATTATTAATTATTAATATATCAATATTATTTGTCTAAACCTAATTACGAAGCATGATTTTTGGCCAAGTAGGATTCTGAAGCACCAGAAACAGCCACGTAGGCTCAGCGCATTCGATAGTTATATACAGGGGATATGTATTTCATGAGCTTAATAGGTAATATTAGGAGAACTAAAAAATTTCAGTCATTACTAGTTTACAAGTGAGACGAGTCATTCATAAGACTGACAAATGACAAATCCCCCTTATAACGCACAAAGAAAATTTTCAGATACTGTAATTATATCTTCTTTTTTTTTTTGTTCTTTCTTTTTTCTTTTTCATATTATTGAGTTATAAGTTACAACTTCAAAAAGGTCCATGCTTTTACCACTAATGTAAACATTCCGCTTAATAACGTCTATTGCATAGTTTTTAAGCCCGGTGATTGACCCGGGAAGGTCTCCGGATCACCAGATCACCGGTTCAACCGCTGGGTCACCGGGTCAATTGCTGAACCGGATAATTAATTTTAAAATTTTTAAAATTATATATATAGTATTTTGTCATATAAATATACATAAAATAACAAAATTAAATGTTTTGTATGTAAAATTTGTATATTAAAGTGATAATAATATTTTTTAATAATAAATATTTACCATATAAATATATATACATAGTTTTATTTTTAAAAAAATAAAAAAAAATAAAAAAAATTAAAATATATGTAGGGACCGGGTCAACCGGGTCGCCCGGGTCAAGGCCGGGTTGACCGGGTTTTGACCGGTTCATTTGTTATCCGGTCTAATTAGCACACCCGGACCGGTTCTGGCTCCGGGTCGACCGGGTCCCGGGTCGACCCGCCGGGCCGGTCCGGGTTGAAAAACACTGGTCTATTGTACAAAAACGCTAAAATTGTCGCGCGCACACACATTGAACGAAAGCAAACGCATTTCGTTTTCGCTTGAGAGTTGAAAAATCTTGGAAAAAAAAAAGTGCCCAGGATTTGTTAACCTGTTTCCCAGATCTGTTTACTCGATTTTGTTTGCCCTACATTGATCATCCTTGTCTTGTTGTTTTCCTCGGAGATTGGCGACTGATTCACCATGTTCTCGACCAGTAAAATCAAATCGGTTGATTTTTACAGGTAGCTGACATTATCCATCGTTCATTTTATTCTTGTTTTCGCCGGATTAGATTGGTTATATGTTCTGTATTTCATCGGATTTCTTGTGGGTTCCGGTGGAACATTTTCTGATGGAAAGCCGAGGAGCTGTTTGGAGCGTAAATGTATGATCTAGTTCAAACGAAATCATCGTATCTTCCTGGGTTTATTGTTACGAAAAGCTCCAATAGATTCAGTTTTTCATTGTGCAGAATTATGTTGTGTATCTATCTGTGTAATGTGTGATGTGTGCCGGTATATTGGTGTAGCTGGTATGCGATTGAGAAAAGCTGGTAAATGTGATTGTTGTTCTGTTGGATCTCTGTATGATTGCTGTTCTGTTATGAAGACTTGGCTAGGTTGTTCACTCGACGTGATATTTGACCTGACTAGTGCTAGCTACACACTTCCTTTTCTGTTGGACATGCTCCTTTTTCTTGTTGTGCCTGGCACGATTACTGATATACTGTCCGAGATTAGAGAACTGTAGTATCTATGTAAATTCTTTGAAGTTCTTAGCTCATGGCCAAATATTAGTTCTACTGCAGAAAAAGAAGATTGGAATATTTACATTCCCTCATTTTTAAGCATGCTTTCTGATTTGTGTCCTGATTGTATATTCACTTCTTTTCGAAAAAATATTGACCAGAAGATGAAAGAGCACTTGTGAAACTTAAAAATAGTTGTTTATTAAATCTTGGTTTAGTGGTATTTGAGGAAAATGATGCTTTTGTGTGGTACTATAGGCAAAATGTTCAGTTTAAGAGTGTACGTGGGAGGTGTGCCTGTCTTTTAGTAGGAATGTCCCATCAACTACTGACTCTTCATTGCAGGAAAATTCCCCGGGACTTGACCGAGGCATCACTATCAGGAGCTGGGCTGTCAATTTTAGCAGCCTTTTCGATGGTCTTCTTGTTTGGAATGGTAGGAAGCTAACTCCTCACTAGCGGTGGTTAATTAATCCTGCCTAAACAAATATAGGCAAAGATTTCTCGTTTGTTATTGATCTATATTTATTGAGAAGAATTTCTGTTCACCCTAACTAATTATAAGCTCTAAATAAGTCGGTTGCACGTTCGACAACACCATTTAGTAAATTCTTCGTATGTGCCTTGTGAATTAATTTTAATTTGCAGGAGCTGAATGATTATTTGAGGGTAAGCACCTCGACATCTGTTGTCGTTGACAAGAGTTCTGATGGAGACTTTTTACGAATTGATTTCAGTATGAGGTAAGTTTGCATGATCTTCCTTTACCATGCATTAGGTCCTCAAGGTATTTAGCCAGAAAATTATTTTCTGAGGAAGGGGTAGAAACTTGTTTACGGGCAACTTTTAGTGTGTTAGAATGAAGTGCCATTTTCAGCATTTAGTTCTATAGTCCTCAGACATAGAGCCTTGAAGCGAATTGACTCTTTACTTTTTGGTAATTGAAATCGACCAATTGAAAATTTAAAAAAAGCATTTTTGGTTGATCAGCTGTGTGTAGGTTTTGCTACCGTCAGTGTAGTCTTCTTTAAGTAGCTAAATTTTGTCTCTGCTATGTATAGTATTGTATGACATCAATGTAGTGTTAACTTGTCTCTTCCAGTGTTATCAAACTTTTTCCATGGCAGATTTCTGCCTAACTGTCATTTGAAATTTGTGAAGGATGGCAGTTATGATTTCAGCCTGTCGTCATTTTCCGCCATTGACGACAGTGGCCGCTTCTCTGATTATAGTTTCAAGTACCTTTATGAGACATGTTTGTCAAAAGGAAAATAATAAACCTTTGTTATCTGAAAACTCTACGAGGCCATGTTTCCCTTCCTATGTTTTGATTTTGTACCTGTACTCTGTTTGGTTGATGACTTGTCTTAATTGATTAAATCTTCCCATGACCTTTAGAAGGTTTATATTATGTTTTCTATCATTTGCGCGTTTTCTCACGTTTTGTGGAGAAACTTTATTCACTTTGCATTTTGTCAAGATTTACCTTTACCATCTCTATTAATGGCTCCTTCAATTATTTCTTGCAGCTTTCCAGCACTGTCTTGTGAATTTGCTTCCATCGATGTCAGTGATGTCTTGGGAACAGTAAGTTCCATTTTTTTTTTATTTTTTATTTTTTATTTTTTTTAATATATACCTTCAATTACAAAATACTTTTTAGCAGTTACTTCAAGTCATTTGCTTCACCAAGTTTGCCTGGTGGCAAGATGTTAACTCAGTTATTATCTCTGTATAGCCTTAAGTGAAAAAAGCAGCTTCCAGAACATCAATGTTGGTGATAACTCTGGAATCTGGAGCTTATGCTTCACGATGTTCTGCATGAAAGTTGCATACCAAATTGAGAAGTTTTATATGTATTTTTATGACACTTTCAGTTAAAATGTTCAGCATTCATTGTTCATGCCTATAGCAGAATATTGTTGTTTGTAACTTAGCTCCTTAAAGTGGATTTTAGTTCTTTCATGGACTTGTAGTTTCATATGGAAGTGGGGAAGTGTAGTTGGGTTGTAAGTTATAGTCATGTAATTCCCGACATCAAGATGAACTAGTTGGTT
>CACSLK010012206.1:1991023-2012526 GCA_902706635.1 Striga hermonthica | reverse complement strand
TGTGATATATTGATTTCTTTAGTTGAAGTAAGAATGTTATTTTATATACAATGCTATTAACAGAAAAGTAACAAAGTTCTTAAATGGTCGATTAAAAAAATTCTTACCAAAAATATCATTGATTTGTGTTTTGGGTGAAAATTGTGGTTATTTATTTATTTATTTGTTTTAATTTTGTCTAGCCTGTAGTCATAATTCTTGGTTTTTCAAGGAATGAAATGTAAAAAATTTTATTGGCATTAACAAATTTACAGTTCATTGAACTTTATTTGATTGATTATGCATATAAGTTAGCAGCTCATCCTTAATTTCATCAATTTCTATTATTTTAAAATTGCATTTCATATTTTTCTTCTTATGCGACCAATTTTACATGACCTAACTGTGTCTCTTGCCTTCAGAACAGGTTGAATATAACTAAGACTGTCCGCAAATATTCAATAGATTCAAATTTAAATCCTACTGGTTCTGAGTTTCGATCAGGGCCTGTTGCCAAAACAGTTAAGCACGATGATGAGGTCGATGAAGAGCATAATGAAGGTTCTGTTGTACTCACTGGGAACAATTTTGATAGAATTTCGCACCAGTACGTGTCTTGTACTTGATACATTATCTGCAATTTCCATATCGGTTATGTGCAATTTCCATATTGATATCTGTTGCATTTTGCATTAAATCTGTTTGGGTGATGTTCCTGATTCATATACTGGTATTGTCCTAATATTTCTTCCTCAGGCATCCTATTTTGGTAGTAAATTTCTATGCCCCTTGGTGCTACTGGAGCAACCGCCTGGTATGCTCATTTTACTGTCTTACATTTGTTCTCTGCTTTCTCGACTTGACATGTTTTTTAGCCTATTTTTTCCTCTCCACCGTTAATTGAGATAATTAGGAATGAGCATAGATTACATTAACACCTTGTCTCTCTTCTGTCCATTCCAGAAACCTTCATGGGAGAAAGCTGCCAAAATTATCAGGGAAAGGTGTCATTCTCTTATCCTTTAAATTTATGATAAAGTTTCATCATTTAACATAGGCGTTACCAGCTTGGCTTGTATTAATCTACCCATGACTTTATTCAGCTTTGTTCTTTCAGATATGACCCAGAGATTGATGGGCGTATTCTAATGGGGAAGGTTGATTGCACTGTAGAAGTAGAATTGTGTAGAAGGTACTTCCTAGATATTGGTTTCACCTCAATATATTGTTTTTCATTATGCTAATGGGGAAGTTGTGTTAGCAGTTGTGGTTAATCATAATTAGTTTCTGTAACTATGCTATATTTCCATTCACATTGACATTTGTCGTTTGTTTAAGTGGGAATCTCCCTTTAACTTAATATCATGAGAAATGCTTGTAGACACCCTTGTTTGTTTATACCGTTGTAGCCCATTTGGATCTCATCTTGTAGAAGGGTATGGGAAACTTTTAATAATATTAGATTCTTTGGTGGTGAGTAGAACTCGAGGTCTGCAAAGATTAAAAAATATATCCTTACACTGAATTATATTGCAAACTAATAGAACCTTCTTAAAGTTACTATCATTGTGGTAAGGTATATAGTTACTCTACCATACTCTGAGTTGCATTGTGATGATTGTTGAATTAGAGGGCTGAGTATCTCAAACATATTCCTTTGTGGCTTGGTGTTCCATGACACGTATAATTAGAATCCATGGTGTGCGGGGTTCTGGTTCTGGTTCTGAACATGTAGCATGTTTGTTTATAAGAATTTTCAAAAATTTTCCAACATTTTAACTCAACCACTTTTTTTAACTCAACTTTAACTCAACACCACATCATCAATTTTATCATTGTAATTAAATAATATCAATCAATCATTCATACACACCACATCAACCTTAATTCACTATTCATCTACTCACATAATTTTAACTAACTATCACATTACATCTTCTCTCTCCTACTTTTACTTCAATTTAATTTTAATCATTTTATTTTAAATATTATTTTAATATATCCACTAACAACTAACCATACCACCTTTTCAAAATTAACCAAACCAAAACAAAAAATCCAAACAAACTCAAAAAATTTCATAAACAAACATGCTCGTAACTTTTTAGTTTGTATAGTTTGAGGCCTTCTCCATTCTTCCATTTCACAATAAATATCTTATGATGTTTGTGTTTCAGTTTTCGGATGCGAGGTTGACTTCTTGACATGTATGTATTTAAGCCTTGTGGTTTCATGGCTCACTTTATATGCAGATCCTTTTAATCGTTAGTAATTGTCTCTGGAAGTCTGTGTTTTATGTTCTGGAACCACCCCAGTTCTTCATCTCTTTGTTCTTTAAATAGATATTCTTTTCCAACAATTTTCCAGGAATCACATACAAGGGTATCCATCTATCCGCATCTTCCGCAAAGGAAGTGATTTAAGGCAAGATTATAATATTCAATATTTTCCTCTTTCAATAATATTTGCTCTGTTTTCTGCACCAATACGCCTTTTGTCCTTTCAATTTCTGCTATTCTGTTAACATTGCTTTCTGAACACAGAGAAGATCATGGCCATCATGAACACGAGTCATATTACGGAGATCGAGATACAGAGACCCTAGTTGAGGTGATAATCTGACTGCTTTAGTGGAATAAGACTATCTATGGTGGAGGATTGCGAATTCCTAAATTTTATTTAAAATGTTGTTCTGCTATGTTTAAGAGCTCAACGCCTTTTGATTTCAATGCAATATTTGGATTGACTAGTATAACTGGTGGTGATCTTATTATCTTATCTGTAAGAAATCAAATGGACTGTATCTTTGCAGACAATGGAGGAATTGGTAGCGCCAATTTCCGTGCAGTCTCAACAGGGTTCCGGTAGTCTGTCCACCGAAAAGAAAGATGACACTAAAAGGCCAGCTCCTAAATCTGGCGGATGTAAAATTGAGGGTTTTGTACGCGTGAAGAAGGTAACATTACTTCATTCAGAGATTTCATGGATAAAAAAATTACGGCATTGATTAATATTTGTGATTACATTCATACAGGGTTTACTTGTATGATATTTAATTTCTCTCATGCTATCCAGGTCCCCGGGAATCTCCTCGTTTCCGCTCGTTCAGCTTCACATTCTTTCGACCCTTCTCAGATGAACATGTCACATATTATTTCTCATTTCTCTTTCGGTAAAAAGATTACCCCAAGGGAAATGAGTGACATGAAGCGTGTGCTGCCGTATTTAGGTGGGAGTCATGACCGCTTGACTGGCCAGTCATATATCAGCAATCCAAGTGATTCTGATGTAAATGTTACTGTAAGTTCCTCTTCTTTTAGTTGTGTCATCTTTTATCCTTTTCTACAGCTGGTCCATGTTCGAGATTGGATGACAGATAAATCAAGCTAAGATATAGTTTTTCTTTGTTTGTTTTCTGGAATCATTTAGCTTGTTATTGTATAACTCGGATGAACTTAATTTTTAAATAATTTGTTCTCGATGATTTATTCGGGAAATGTCCAGATCGAGCACTATCTTCAAGTTGTGAAAACTGAGGTCATGACGAGATCTTACAAATTAGTCGAGGAGTACGAGTACACGGCACACAGTAGTTTGGTTCACAGTATTCAGATACCCGTGGCTAAATTTCATTACGAATTATCCCCGATGCAGGTGTGCTGACTTTCTGTCAATTCTGCTAATCGGCTGTTAAACTAATTTTCCAAATTGTTTAACGTTGTCTTTCTTTCTCTGACAGGTTTTGATTACTGAAAACTCGAAATCTTTTTCTCACTTCATTACGAACGTCTGTGCAATCATTGGTGGGGTTTTTACGGTAGGTGTTCATGCCCTGATTTACCTCCATAATTCCCTCACATTTGGCTAAACTTTAAATATCGAATAATATTAATGTTTTCAGGTTGCTGGTATACTGGACTCGATTCTGCACCATACTTTGAGGGTTATGAAAAAAGTTGAATTAGGGAAGAACTTTTGATCAAATGTTTGGACTCATCGACTTTGTAAGGTAAACCGGTGTTCTTATACATCTGTATCACCCTTTTTCTGAGGGATGATGAGATAGTTTAACTTGCTGACAGTATAGATCAAGATGTTATGAGTTATGAGGTACAAGAAATCTCTTGGTTTGATAATTATCTATCGAAAACCAAAATCAAAATATTATGTGAGCGCATGTCCTGTGAAAGTCGATCAAATCATCAGACTAAAAAAGCGTAAACGACAATGCAGAACAATTTATATCCATTTTGCAGAACACGAATATCACACATACATAGCAGCTCAGTTACCACCCGAACCAAACAAATAATGAATCAACAAACATCCCAACCAAAAACATCATTCACAAGAACATAAACCGAAAACTTATACGAATAATAATAATAAAAAAAAAACGCATTTATCGTGCACACATCAGATACCGAAAACAAGTGATGAACCAAAGAAGGCTGCAACAACTGCAGTCACCACACTAGCCCCATTCATATAACCACTGTTTCTGGGGGGTCTCGACTCCTGAGAAGGTGCCGGAGTTGGGTTCGTCTGTGGCTCACCGGAAGGCGGTGGTGATGGTGACTCCTCGCCGGCCGGAGCTGGAGAAGGAGGTGATGATGATGGCGGGGTCGACACTGTCCCATTGGGTCCGTGTGAGCTTCTTCTATCAGCCATCACCACTACAACTAGCTTCTCGTTTTTGCGGCAATTATCAGCGACCCCACTTATGAAGTAGTGTGGGCCCGACTGATTGAACTTGAACACGGTGTGCCCGTCCGTGAACTTCTCCAGGGCTGTCTCTGTGCTGCAGTTTGTGTACTCATCTTGGGTCACGTGCAGAACGGAGTCTTGGCCAGCAGCATATACAAACACTACAAGTACAAACCCAAGTCATATAATAAATGAAGACAACTCTAAACTTGTGCTTGCATTGAAGGGAACTTCCGAGTATCTCTCTGTGAATTGCCTAAAAACTCAAGGCCTACATTTTGAAATTAACTGCAAGATATGAAAATGTGTATGCTTACGCAATGTGTCGCCAATCTGAAACCGATTCTTCTCGGCCCATTGATTGTAGAAGGTGGCATTAGGATCTTTAGGGACCGTCCAACCTGTCGAGTCTCCAACCTTGAAATCATATGCATCACCCTTTTGGGCCAACAATACAACACTTAGAATCCCGAAAACAAGAAAGATTTCTCGATATAGTCTTGGATTAGTTTTTTGAGCCATTGAGAAACAATTTGTCCTACAAAGCTGAGGGTGATGTAACTAATACTTTGAAGTGCTTTGATTTGTTGAGGCTAATGAAAGCCAATGCAGTAAACTTGGAGTATTTGTAGTTGAGGTAACCATCAACTTTAAAAGCTGTGGGACTGAAGCTTTACCTACTTTTTTTGTTATTCTTTTTCCTCTGTGGATTTCTTGGCTTCTGTTGCAAAGCATAATAACATTACCTTTCATGCAGAAAATTCTCTGTTTTTTTGTGCTCTTTTCTAATCTATAATTCAGGCAGTTTGTGCTTTGCTTGGTGATAACCAAAGAATCTTGAAGCCTTGCATTTTGGGAAATGGTATGCATATGAGTTTCAAAAATAAGGGAGCTTTAATTTATGTCGAAAAACTAGGTACTTTTTCTATTATAAAGTACACATGCGATAATGTGTTAGTGAATGATTTTGCCAATTAGGTTTAGTAAGATAGATTAATTACTTTATTAAACTAGTAAAGTGCACGTGCGATGCACGTGGTAATGGATGTTTTGGCCGATTAAGTTTAGTAGATAAATTAATTTATTTATTAAATACATCATTGCATAAATAAAATAAAATGTAGAACAAATGAGTTCTTAATATATGTTTTTCAATATTAATATAATGGTGTCATGATATAAAAAGAATAAATAACATATTACAACCCCAACAAATAAAAAATGAAGAATGAGTCTTTAATGAAAAAAGAAAGTACTAAACAACTAAATAAGGACATAATGCATATTGTATATGCATTAGTTATTTTATTAATTTATGTTAGATGACTGAAGAGTAATATTTTCATTTTGGTTTTAATCAATGTTCTCATAAAGAAACAATAATATTGCAATATTCTTCTTAATCATTTGGCAAAATATCTTCAAACACTTCCAAGTATTATGGCCAAACATAGTGTCAAACTTCATGATTGTATTATGATCTTTATAGGGATATCTTCTAACACTTCATAAACATCTCTATGAAATAAGTCAATAACCAATCACACATGTCATTAAGAATGCAGATAGTTTTTTTTTATCATTGGTTAAACTACTATATTATTCTCTTCATATAGACAAATTGGTACCTACCCCGTTGAGACATTGCCCCAAGGGGTGTGAGCGAATTACATCTTTAAACGTTGACATTCCAAAATTTTGGTTAGACGTACTTCTTCTGAGGCGCTAAATTATTTTTTTAAAACCATCACACATTACATTAAAGTACGTATTCTGAAAAATTGTAAATATGTTCGAGCACAATACAACAATGAGATTGTAAATATTCCTATAAAAAGGTGACTACTTCATTCATACATTCAAAAATATTTTGATCAGGCTCCGACATTTCCTTTTCAAAGTTATTTATTTAGAAGATATAGACGAACTACATAATTTATTGTTTGCAAATCATTGATCATTTTGGTTATTGCAATGATTTTAGAGTTGTTTATCTTAATATCTTTAACATATCGTCCGGATTTTCAATATTTATGTGCTTAATAATTTTTTAATACTTTATTGTCTAACTTTCCGCATTATACATTCAAAAATATTTTGATCAGGCTCCGACATTCCCTTTTCAACGTTATTTATTTAGAAGATATAGACGAACTACATAATTTATTGTTTGCAAATCATTGATCATTTTGGTTATTGCAATGATTTTAGAGTTGTTTATCTTAATATCTTTAACATATCGTCCGGATTTTCAATATTTATGTGCTTAATAATTTTTTAATACTTTATTGTCTAACTTTCCGCATTATACATAATGATTCGAAAATTCAAGATAAAGATATTTTATTGATTCTTCAACAATGACAAAACAAAACAATGAGACAATATTGAAAAGCATACCATTTGTCAACATAGTTGCAAGGAGCACAATTAGAATTTTATTTTATTATTATACTCTTAGTCACATGTGAACTTTATTATTATGAATTCATTATCAAAATTTACACTATGTATCACAAAGTTTATAATGTATTAATTATTTAAAATTTATTGATAATATAGGATCATTATATATGAAAACTATTTTCTTACAGAGTCCATATATTTAAATGCTAAAAAAAAAAAATTAGTAATTTTAAAAGACTTTTGTTTCTAGATATTAATAGTCATACATCTCTAAGAAAATCCAGTCTTTTTCTTTCTCCCATCGCCTTATTATTTTTTATTTGTTTTTTATTCTATGCACAAATTATATTTTATTTGTTGAAAAATTTGAAGCACATTTATATCATTGCGTCAATTTTTGTACGTGTTTTATACAATGATGATGTTATCAAATTAAATATCCTTTTTATTAGGCAACAACTAATTAATAAGATAATATAGTGTTATTTGATAAAATATTAAGTAACTAACTCATTTTCATATTTACAAGAAAATATATGTTACAACAATTAAGGTGTTCCATCGTGTGTTTACATTTCTTTTGTTACTTTTTCTTAATGTGAATATTTTAAATTTATGTAAGAAAAATATACCACAACTTTATCTTATATTATTTTATACTTAATAAAATTGACTTAACGTGGATTTATAATTTATTTCATAAGATACTTTTATGTTAATTTCTTATTTTAGATTAGTATGGACACATATTTATTTTTCACATCTATAGAAATAATTATATATTTTTTTATTTTATTTACAATTTATCAAATGATGTGATATATTACATATAAAAGGGTAATTAATAATTAAAAAAAATGTAAGTGCTTTAAAATTAAAATATTAAATGGTATAGATTAATTAATTTTTTAACTATCAAAATTAAGATTAACATATTGATTTTTAGAGAAATACACACACACACACACACACACACACACACACACACACACACATATATATATATATTATATTTAAGAGTTCTAGTTTAAATAAATGGGCATCTTAAGTATGTTTTATATTTCTCCAATTAACTTTATTATTTTATTTTCAATTGAACGCGAGCTATAAGCTTTCGCATTGTGTAGTCCTACCTTTTTAATACGTAAAACATCATTTTTACCCACTTTTTAGTTATTTTAATATTAATAAAATAATTAAAGGCTTTTCAACCTAGATGTATTTTTTGTTTTGAAAAAATTACTAATTATCATAAGTTAAATAATAATTACATTGAACGTGTTCTATTTCGTATCATTATCAATATTTTTTATAATAAATAGTTGCACACTGTATTATATATAATGCAAAAAAGTTACTGATTTGAAGACTACTTTTACTATATGAAAGTGATGAAATTCCAATAAACTGAAATATATTACAACGGAATTTCAATGACAATTCTAACAAATATTTCTATGTTACTACTCCCGTTTGAAATTTTCAATGAAAATCATAACAAAAATATTTCGTTGAAATAATTTTAGTAATTTGAAGCCCTACTTTTACTACAAGAAAATAAAAAAATTCTAACAGAACTTTCACTGAGAATATAATACAACGAAATTTTCATTATGATTCTAACAAATATTTCAATGTTATTACTCTCGTTTGAATTCTCCTATGGAAATTCTAACAAAAATATTTCATTGGGATCATGGAGATCCATGTTTGTTTAATAGGTTCGACTCAGGCCCTCATCTCAAAACATATAGCATGAGATATCTAGCAAAAATTGGAATTTTTTTTCAAATAATTTTATTGTGCCTCTTATTTAGACAATAATTTTTTTAAAAAAATATATATAATGGATTAATTTACAACTCAACCAATTAGAATTTAATTCAACTCATAACTTTATTAAAGTGTAACATAAACTCAGTATCACAACTAAAGAAAATATGATAAGTCTCACAATATACAATTTTACCCTCTAGTTCTATTTTTTAAACCTTGATAATAGCTTCTATTATATCTTTTGCAACATATTTTTTTCTCTACATCAATATTTTTTTTAAATCCTTTTTAACTAATATATGTTGTATTATAGTTAAATATTCATAATTTATAATTCATTAGTCATATTGTCGAGCCAACTACACTACAAACATAAAATTTTTGTTCATAATAATTTAAAAACGAAATTATTTTCGATAATTTTCTTACGTTGAATTAAAAAAATATATATTTTTTTAACTTATTGTGACTGTATTGATGTGTAAAAAGGTACTACAAATAAAAAGATGACAAATTATAGTATGTATAATTTATAAATAGCAAAGATATTATGTTATTTTAATGATATACTTTTCTATTAATGAAACTGAATGTCATTCGGACAGAAAGACTTGAGATTGATGAGATATTTGTATCTGAAAACGGAATGGAAATAAAATAAAACAAAATAAAATGTCATATCAATATATAAAATACAAAGCACTAAACATAAGAAAAAATAATATTGTACCTTCTTTCCGCATAGAATTTCCATTAGAAGCTAACTTGAAAATTTTTCTATGCCAACCACCATCACCTCTTGGAAAAAAGAGGGGATATTGCAGTGGATCATAACATCCAAAATAATGTTTTATTCTATGTCTAGCACCTGAATGTGCATGAATGACAATGTCATGTTCAAATAGAATATTAACATTATTTTCTTCAACCCATATTGCTGCGACTTGATCAGTCGTCGGACAATTATACACGCGCTGGTCTAATTTTGCATCCTTTGAGATATGCAGTTGAACTTCATCCATTGATGGATAGTCCTTCAATCTTCTAAAAACTTTTACATATGGGTTTACATCTAAAACGTTAATTAGTTTGTTAACTGTAGATTTACATAAAGAGGAGTTTGGAAATATTCCCATCCTATTCTCGACCTCTCGTTCTGTTTCCACAATGTACAATTGAAAATATCCAGGTCCATCTTCTTTAGGCAATAAGCTAGGAAGATCATGATACACTACTCCCTGAGCTCGAAAAGTATAGACTCCTTGTCTTGCAGATGCAAGTTCTTTATCTAATTTGACCCCTAATGATGTAAAAGAGAACATACTGTTAAATAGACGAATGTTTATTCGAAACTGTTTATCCTCTTCCGTCTGTGAAGTGAACAATTCATATATCGCTAAACAAAATGTTGGACATTCATACTGAAATTTCATTACACCGCAATGTATGGAATTGGGCATTTTTTCCAACTCATGTATCGCTAAACGTACATTCCCTTTGATAATTGAACCTAAAAAATGACAAATACCAATTATTTATTAAATCACATAAATGAATGAAATGCCTAATTTATTTTTTCTATGTATAATAATAATAGAATACTAATAATATATCTCTAGTAAATCTTATTAAGTACAAGTAATTTATATTTATGGGTGAATTAAACATAATGACAAATGTATAACAAATACATCATTTATATTTTTTTATTTGTACAAAAGTAAATAATTGACACCATTACATCTCTAACTGCATGAAATATGGAATACTTAAATGCATTATGGCAATCTAATATAAAAATATAGAAACATCAAATTCTTGAAGTATAAAAGAAACATATAGTACTCATTTAGATCTAGCAAAAACATGTATATATTTTGTATTAGAGGATTAAATAATTCTAACCTTGAGGTCCAGATGAAACTTCATCGGTATCAAGACATGCAACACCCATAGTTTGGCCCTTGCGATGTTTATTTTTTTTAACACAATACACTTGCGCCCGAGTGTCACCTTATTACCCTGGTGGGGTCCGACACTCGGGTATTACCCTGTTGGGGTTCGACACTCGGGTATTACCCTGTTGGGGTTCGACACTCGGGTATTACCCTGTTGGGGTCTTTTAGTTGTTTTAGTGGTTTGTGTTCTTGGTTAGTGTAGTAGCGAGTATTTTTTATTCTAGAGTTGCTAGTCGGGATTCTAGGGGGTCTTCAGTCTTGTCCTCCCACTTTTTCAGCTGTTGGCTGCTGCGTATTCAGCCGTTGGCTGCTGTGTATTCGCACATTTGTGCTTTTTGATTTATAAAATCTCCTATCGGTTCGGCAAAAAAAAACACAATACACTTACTTCTGATAAACATTTAAATCGTTGTATTTTCTTTTCATTTTAGCCGTATTTCTACGTCGATATACATCCTTCACTGTGATACAAATGAATAAAAATGTTAAAAAAAAGATATATATCACGCAAAATAAATAGTATGATGAAAATGTTTATTATTAATTTCGTTATGCTGTATAACTTGCATAAATAATTTAATATTATTTTTTTTATAGTTAAATTATTATATGATATAATATTTGAAAAAAATGCATATGAATATGTATATATAATTATATATATATATATATAGATATATATTAATTACCTGTTGACAAATCAACTGTGGATGATCTTCGGCTCATGCCACTACTTGTTAAGATCCTTTAAAAACTAAATCATTGTGCCAAAGAATAATAAATTTAATTAAAAACAAAAAATATAATCTAAAATTAGCAAGAGAAGTGAAAATAAAACAGAAACGAAGGTAAAGAAATATCTTGTCGAGATTTTGGTATTAAATACGAAAATCAGGACACTGCTTTAGTATGATTTAACCTATTCAAAGGCAGTGAATTGTGGATTCGTTTGCTTTGATTAAGACTACTTTATTCTTATCCTCTATATATAAATATCGACCAAAGTTACATTTTTCTCACCACAAACACAAATTATGTAAGGTTACTTTACATTAAACTGTCTAAAAAACAAATAAGCATAATTTTTTTTTGTTTACCTTCCCAATAATCAGTTTGAGTTTGCCCTTTCTAAATACTTATTAAAGAATATAAGTATTTTATTTTTTTATATATAATTTATCCATGATTTTGAGCATACATAAGTTCCTTCAATTCTAAATTTGAATGAAAGTTTTCGATTGAATATGAAAAACTACAAACTCAAAGCAAACGCTAATATAAAATCTAGCATAAAAAAAAACGAATTAGGAAAAGTAAATAAAAATAAACATGAAGTGAGAAGAAGAAAACGAATTTGGTAAAGCATATTACAATCATGGCCAACTTAAGATTGTCGGCCTTATAATCCTCCATAATCACTCTACGCATGTATATAATAACTAAGAAAATATGTAGCTTCTGTACACTTTGTATGTAAGGATCACGACCACTTGTCCCTCTGTTGATGCACATAATCAAATTGATTTAATAAATTTGAGCACTTCCTACGATGACTAAAATAGCTCAGCCTAAATTCACTAAGAAAATATGTAGCTTCTGTACACTTTGTATGGAAGGAGCACGACCACTTGTCCATGTGTTAATGCACATAATCAAATTGATTTAATAAATTTGAGCACTTCCTATGAAGAATAAAAGAGCTCAGCCTAAATTTAGACTGTTGTTCTTAATAATTTTTATAATTCTTAGATAGATTTTTTTTGTCGGACCTCGGGTTATAACATTATTTGGCAGAAAAATGGACAACTGAGATTTGGATGTTTTATAAGGTGTCAGCATAACCGAGTGTAAAATGAAAGAAGCTTCAAGGAGATTCAATTACTCTATATAACCAAATAATTCAAAAGCACCAATATTCCTCTCTCTCAGTCTAGCAAAAACCAATGGCAGCAACACTAAAGCAGAAAATAATTCATACAAATAGAAACATACAAAACATAAAAAACAAATGGAATCAAATAAAAAACAATACGGGAAAAACTTACAAATAATATAAAACATACACTAAATGAAAAAAAATAAATTGCAACTCAATAAGCTAAAGCAGGAACCAATGACAGAAACATACAAAGAAGCTCTAAAGCAGAAACTAAATTGCTAGCAAGAAAATTGTAACTCACTAAAATAAACAACAAATAAAAAATAATGCACAGAACAATAACATCAAATACAAATACTCATAACCAAGAACCATATCTACAAAAAGAGAAGATAGAACATGAAATGAAACTTTTTTTCTTCTTGTGACAACAATGAAGCAACACTTGCAAAGAATCCAAATTGCAAGAAGCAGACTCAATAAAAAATTCCAACTCAATAAAAAAATTGCAACTCAATAAAAAAAATGTTATTAACCTTTTCTTTTCTTTATTTTTTTGTGAATTTTAAAATTTAATATTTTCAGTATATTCGAACAAAATTGAACAAAATTTTCATTGCAGCAAAATCGATAATCAAGACCCCACATTCAAGACATCACAAATCCATAAACAAAAATCGATACGGGAAAAAAGTTCACACTGGAATTGTGAGCATACCGGTATTATAGAAGTAGTGGAGAATTTCTTCACTTGATCGTTGTCTTCTTCTTCACCACCCACAACAAATAAAAATTGATCGATTTCGTGGTCCGCCTGAATGTTGCGTTGTGAAGGATTTGGGATTCCGGGTTTTTTCGGGGCAGAGATTTCGTTGTGTTTAGAAATTAGGAGATCGTTGCGAAGGATTTGCGGTTCCGGGGTTTTTTGGGGCAGAGATTTCGTTGTCTTTAGAAATTAGGATTAGTGCTGGTGTATTATTAATATTAAATTACTAGTATTTAATTACAAAATTAATTTGATAAAATGTATTATTAATATAAAAAATGCATATGAATATGTATATATAATATATATACAAATTAATTACCCGTTGACAAATCAACTGTGAATGATCTTCGGCTCATGCTACTACTTGTTAAGATCCTTTAAAAACTAAATCATTGTGCCAAAGAACAATAAATTTAATTAAAAACAAAAAATATAATCTAAAATAAGCAAGAGAAGTGAAAATAAAACAGAAACGAAGGTAAAAAAATATATCTTGTCGAGATTTGGTATTAAATACGAAAAACATGACACTACTTTAGTATGATTTAACCTATTCAAAGGCAGTGGATTGTGGACTCGTTTGCTTTGATTAAGACTACTTTATTCTTATCCTCTATATATAAATATCGACCAAAGTTATATTCTTCTCACCACAAACACAGATTATGTAAGGTTACTTTACATTAAACTGTCTGAAAAACAAATAAGCATAACTTTTTTTTTTATCTTCCCCATAATCAGTTTGAGTTTGCCCTTTCTAAATACTTATTAAAGAATATCAGTATTTTATTTTTTATATATAATTTATCCATGATTTTGAGCATACATAAGTTCCTTCAATTCCAAATTTGAATGAAAGTTTTCGATTGAATATGAAAAACTACAAACTCAAAGAAAACGCTAATATAAAATCTAGCATAAAAAACGAATTAGGAAAAGTAAATTAAAATAAACATGAAGTGAGCAGAAGAAAACGAATTCGGTAAAGCATATTCAATCAATGCCACCCGAATTCCAGTTCGACTATTTGCTCAAACTATGTTAAAGTAAGAAACGATTATTTCAAGACAATCTGGCTTCGGCTGAAAATCAGCATCGAATATGGAAATAAATTTCTAATGTTTCACGTAACTACAATTCATGGCCAACTTAAGATTGTCGGCTTTATAATCCTCCCTAATCACTCTATGCCTATATAATAACTAAGAAAATATGTAGCTTCTGTGCACTTTGTATGTAAGGATCACGACCACTTGTCTGTGTGTTTATGCACATAATCAAATTGATTTAATAAATTTGAGCACCTCCTATGATGACTAAAAGAGCTCAGCCTTAATACACTAAGAAAATATGTAGCTTCTGTACACTTTGTATGTAAGGAGCACGACCACTTGTCCATGTGTTAATGCACATAATCAAATTGATTTAATAAATTTGAGCACTTCCTATGAAGACTAAAAGAGCTCAGCCTAAATTTAGATTGTTGTTCTTAATTGTTTTTATAATTCTTAGATAGATTTTTTTGTCGGACCTCGGGTTAAAACAGTATTTGGCAGAAAAATGGACAACTGAGATTTGGATGTTTTATAAGGTGTCAGCATAACCGAGTGTAAAATGAAAGAAGCTTCAAGGAGATTCAATTACTCTATATAACCAAATAATTCAAAAGCACCAATATTCCTCTCTCTCAGTCTAGCAAAAACCAATGGCAGCAACACTAAAGCAGAAAATAATTCATACAAATAGAAACATACAAAACATAAAAAACAAATGAAATCAAATAAAAAACATACGGGAAAAACTTACAAATAATATAAAACATACACTAAATGAAAAAAAAAAAATTGCAACTCAATAAGCTAAAGCAGGAACTAATGACAGAAACATACAAAGAAGCTCTAAAGCAGAAACCAATGGCAGCTAAATTGCTAGCAAAAAAATTGTAACTCACTAAAATAAACAACAAATAAAAAATAATGGACAAAACAATAACATCAAATACAAATGCTCATAACCAAGGAACCATATCTACAAAAAGAGAAGATAGAAAATTTCTAATGCTCATAACCAAGGAACCATATCAAATACAAATGCTCATAAACAAATTTCTAATGTTTCACGTAACTACAATTCATGGCCAACTTAAGATTGTCGGCTTTATAATCCTCCCTAATCACTCTATGCCTATATAATAACTAAGAAAATATGTAGCTTCTGTGCACTTTGTATGTAAGGATCACGACCACTTGTCTGTGTGTTTATGCACATAATCAAATTGATTTAATAAATTTGAGCACTCCCTCTGATGACTAAAAGAGCTCAGCCTAAATTCACTAAGAAAATATGTAGCTTCTGTACACTTTGTATGTAAGGAGCACGACCACTTGTCCATGTGTTAATGCACATAATCAAATTGATTTAATAAATTTGAGCACTTCCTATGAAGTCTAAAAGAGCTCAGCCTAAATTTAGACTGTTGTTCTTAATTGTTTTTATAATTCTTAGATAGATTTTTTTTTTCGGACCTCGGGTTATAATAGTATTTGGTAGAAAAATGGACAACTAAGATTTGGATGTTTTATAAGGTGTCAGCATAACCGAGTGTAAAATGAAAGAAGCTTCAAGGAGATTCAATTACTCTATATAACCAAATAACTCAAAAGCACCAATATTCCTCTCTCTCAGTCTAGCAAAAACCAATGGCAGCAACACTGAAGCAGAAAATAATTCATACAAATAGAAACATACAAAACATAAAAAACAAATGGAATCAAATAAAAAACATACGGGAAAAACTTACAAATAATATAAAACATACACTAAATGAAAAATAAAATAAAATTGCAACTCAATAAGCTAAAGCAGGAACCAATGACAGAAACATACAAAGAAGCTCTAAAGCAGAAACCAATGGCAGGTAAATTGCTAGCAAAAAAATTGTAACTCACTAAAATAAACAACAAACAAAAAATAATGGACAAAACAATAACATCAAATACAAATGCTCATAACCAAGGAACTATATCTACAAAAAGAGAAGATAGAACATGAAATGAAACCTTTTTTCTTCTTGTGACAACAATGAAGCAAAACTTGCAAAGAATCCAAATTGCAAGAAGCAGACTCAATAAAAATTTCCAACTCAATAAAAAAAATTGCAACTCAATAAAAAAAATGTTATTAACCTTTTCTTTTCTTTTTTTTTTTTGTGAATTTTAAAATTTAATATTTTCAGTATATTCGAACAAAATTGAACAAAATTTTCATTGCAGCAAAATCGATAATCAAGACCCCACATTCAAGACATCACAAATCCATAAACAAAAATCGATCCGGGAAAAAAAGTTCACACTGGAATTGTGAGCATACCGGTATTACAGAAGCAGTGGAGAATTTCTTCACTTGATCGTTGTCTTCTTCTTTACCACCCACAACAACTAAAAATTGATCGATTTCGTGGTCGGCCTGAATGTTGCGTTGTGAAGGATTTGCGATTCTGGGTTTTTTCGGGGCAGAGATTTCGTTGTGTTTAGAAATTAGGAGATCGTTGCGAAGGATTTGCGGTTTCGGGGTTTTTTGGGGCAGAGATTTTGTTGTCTTTAGAAATTAGGATTAGTGCTGGTGTATTATTAATATTAAATTACTAATATTTAATTACAAAATTAGTTTAATAAAATGTATTATTCATATGAAAAAATGCATATGAATATGTATATATAATATATATATACATATTAATTACCTGTTGACAAATCAACTGTGAATGATCTTCGGCTCATGCTACTACTTGTTAAGATCCTTTAAAAACTAAATCATTGTGCCAAAGAACAATAAATTTAATTAAAAACAAAAAATATAATCTAAAATTAGCAAGAGAAGTGAAAATACAACAGAAACGAAGGTAAAGAAATATCTTGTCGAGATTTGGTACTAAATACGAAAAACATGACACTGCTTTAGTATGATTTAACCTATTCAAAGGCAGTGGATTGTGGACTCGTTTGCTTTGATTAAGACTACTTTATTCTTATCCTCTATATATAAATATCGACCAAAGTTACATTCTTCTCACCACAAACACAGATTATGTAAGATTACTTTACATTAAACTGTCTGAAAAACAAATACGCATAACTTTTTTTTTATCTTTCCCATAATCAGTTTGAGTTTGCCCTTTCTAAATACTTATTAAAGAATATCAGTAATTTATTTTTTATATATAATTTATCCATGATTTTGAGCATACATAAGTTCCTTCAATTCCAAATTTGAATGAAAGTTTTCGATTGAATATGAAAAACTACAAACTCAAAGCAAACGCTAATATAAAATCTAGCATAAAAAACGAATTAGGAAAAGTAAATTAAAATAAACATGAAGTGAGCAGAAGAAAACGAATTCGGTAAAGCATATTCAATCAATGCCACCCGAATTCCAGTTTGACTATTTGCTCAAACTATGTTAAAGTAAGAAACGATTATTTCAAGACAATCTGGCTTCAGCTGAAAATCAGCATCGAATATGGAAACAAATTTTTAATGTTTCACAAACTACAATTCATGGCCAACTTAAGATTGTCGGCTTTATAATCATCCATAATCACTCTATGCCTATATAATAACTAAGAAAATATGTAGCTTCTCTGCACTTTGTATGTAAGGAGCACGACCACTTGTCTGTGTGTTTATTCACATAATCAAATTGATTGAATAAATTTGAGCACCTCCTATGATGACTAAAAGAGCTCAGCCTAAATTCACTAAGAAAATATGTAGCTTCTGTACACTTTGTATATAAGAAGCACGACCACTTGTCCATGTGTTAATGCACATAATCAAATTGATTTAATAAATTTGAGCACTTCCTATGAAGACTAAAAGAGCTCAGCCTAAATTTAGACTGTTGTTCTTAATTGTTTTTATAATTCTTAGATAGATTTTTTTTGTCGGACCTCGGGTTATAACAGTATTTGGCAGAAAAATGGACAACTGAGATTTGGATGTTTTATAAGGTGTCAGCATAACCGAGTGTAAAATGAAAGAAGGTTCAAGGAGATTCAATTACTCCATATAACCAAATAATTCAAAAGCACCAATATTCCTCTCTCAGTCTAGCAAAAACCAATGGCAGCAACACTAAAGCAGAAAATAATTCATGCAAATAGAAACATACAAAACATAAAAAACAAATGGAATCAAATAAAAAACATACGGGAAAAACTTACAAATAATATAAAACATACACTAAATGAAAAAAAAAATGCAACTCAATAAGCTAAAGCAGGATCCAATGACAGAAACATACAAAGAAGCTCTAAAGCATAAACCAATGGCAGCTAAATTGCGAGTAAAAAAAAATTGCAACTCAATAAAATAAACAACAAATAAAAAATAATGGACAGAACAATAACATCAAATACAAATGCTCGTAGCCAAGGAACCATATCTACAAAGAGAGAAGATAGAACAGGAAATGAAACCTTTTTTCTTCTTGTGACAACAATGAAGCAAAACTTACAAAGAATCCAAATTGCTAGCAGCAGACTTAACAAAAAAATTCCAACTCAATAAAAAAAAATGCAACTCAATAAAAAAAATGTTATTTACCTTTTCTTTTCTTTTTTTTTTGTGAATTTTAAAATTTAATATTTTCAGTATATTCGAACAAAATTGAACAAAATTTTCATTGCAGCAAAATCGATAATCAAAACTCCACATTCAAGATATCACAAATCCATAAACAAAAATCGATCCGGGAAAAAAATTCACACTGGAATTGTGAGCATACCGGTATTACAGAAGCAGTAGAGAATTTCTTCACTTGATCGTTGTCTTCTTCTTCACCACCCACAACCAATAAAAGTCGATCGATTTCGTGGTCTGCCTGAATGTCGCATTGTGAAGGGTTTGCTATTTCGGGTTTTTTCGGGGCAGAGATTTCGTTGTGTTTAGAAATTAGGAGATTGTTGCGAAGGATTTTCGGTTCCGGGGTTTTTTGGGGTAGAGATTTTGTTGTCTTTAGAAATTAGGATTAGTGCTGGTGTATTAATAATATTAAATTACCAATATTTAATTACAAAATTAGTTTGACAAAATAAGAACCAATATTCCTCTCTCTCAGTCTAGCAAAAACCAATGGCAGCAACACTAAAGCAGAAAATAATTCATACAAATAGAAACACATATATCATAAAAAACAAATGGAATCAAATAAAAAGCATACGGGAAAAACTTACAAATAATATAAAACATACACTAAATGAAAAAAAAAAATTGCAACTCAATAAGCTAAAGCAGGAACCAATGACAGAAACATACAAAGAAGCTCTAAAGCATAAACCAATGGCAGCTAAATTGCTAGCAAAAAAATTGTAACTCACTAAAATAAACAACAAATAAAAAATAATGGACAGAACAATAACATCAAATACAAATGCTCATAACCAAGGAACATTATCTACAAAAAGAGAAGATAGAACATGAAATGAAACCTTTTTTCTTCTTGTGACAACAATGAAGCAAAACTTGCAAAGAATCCAAATTGCAAGAAGCAGACTCAATAAAAAATTCCAACTCAATAAAAAAAATTGCAACTCAATAATAAAAATGTTATTAACCTTTTCTTTTCTTTTTTTTTGTGAATTTTAAAATTTAATATTTTCAGTATATTCGAACAAAATTGAACAAAATTTTCATTGCAGCAAAATTGATAATCAAGACCCCACATTCAAAACATCACAAATCCATAAACAAAAATCGATCCGGGAAAAAAAGTTCATACTGGAATTGTGAGCATACCGGTATTACAGAAGCAGTGGAGAATTTCTTCACTTGATCGTTGTCTTCTTCTTCACCACCCACAACAAATAAAAATTGATCGATTCGTGGTCGGCCTGAATGTTGCGTTGTGAAGGATTTGCGATTCCGGGTTTTTTCGGGGCAGAGATTTCGTTGTGTTTAGAAATTAGGAGATCGTTGCGAAGGATTTGCAATTCCGGGGTTTTTTGGGGCAGAGATTTCGTTGTCTTTAGAAATTAGGATAAGTGTTGGTGTATTATTAATATTAAATTACCAATATTTAATTACAAAATTAGTTTGATAAAATGTATTATTCATATAAAAAATGCATATGAATATGTATATATAATATATATATACATATTAATTACCTGTTGACAAATCAACTGTGAATGATCTTCGGCTCATGCTACTACTTGTTAAGATCCTTTAAAAACTAAATCATTGTGCCAAAGAACAATAAATTTAATTAAAAACAAAAAATATAATCTAAAATTAGCAAGAGAAGTGAAAATAAAACAGAAACGAAGGTAAAGAAATATCTTGTCGAGATTTGGTATTAAATACGAAAAACATGACACTAATTTAGTATGATTTAACCTATTCAAAGGCAGTGGATTGTGGACTCGTTTGCTTTGATTAAGACTACTTTATTCTTATCCTCTATATATAAATATCGACCAAAGTTACATTCTTCTCACCACAAACACAGATTATGTAAGGTTACTTTACATTAAACTGTCTGAAAAACAAATAAGCATAACTTTTTTTTTATCTTCCCCATAATCAGCTTGAGTTTGCCCTTTCTAAATACTTATTAAAGAATATCAGTATTTTATTTTTTATATATAATTTATCCATGATTTTGAGCATACATAAGTTCCTTTAATTCCAAATTTGAATGAAAGTTTTCAATTAAATATGAAAAACACAAACTCAAAGCAAACGCTAATATAAAATCTAGCACAAAAAATGAATTAGGAAAAGTAAATTAAAATAAACATGAAGTGAGCAGAAGAAAACGAATTCGGTAAAGCATATTCAATCAATGCCACCCAAATTCCAGTTTGACTATTTGCTCAAACTATGTTAAAGTAAGAAACGATTATTTCAAGACAATCTGGCTTCGGCTGAAAATCAGCATCGAATATGGAAACAAATTTTTAATGTTTCACAAACTACAATTCATGGCCAACTTAAGATTGTCGGCTTTATAATCCTCCCTAATCACT
>CACSLK010012206.1:1924462-1937388 GCA_902706635.1 Striga hermonthica | reverse complement strand
TCCAAAATCTTGGTTACATGTAATTCTCCCGGGCACTAAATTATTTCTAAAGTCATCACACATTACATGATGATATGTACTCTAAATA
Source organism: Striga hermonthica (assembly GCA_902706635.1). NCBI lineage: Eukaryota > Viridiplantae > Streptophyta > Magnoliopsida > Lamiales > Orobanchaceae > Striga > Striga hermonthica. Next base: position 1,937,300 of record CACSLK010012206.1, on the reverse strand, counting down.
AATTGCACATATGTTCGAGGACAGTACACAAATGAGATTGTAAATATTCCTAAGATAAAAAGACAATTTCATTAAAAAAATTCAAAAATATTTTAATCAGACTCCGACATTGCTGGCGTTGCCCATGTAGAACATATTTATAAACACTTAGGCAAAATCAAGTACAAATAGAATTGAAAACACATAAATAGTAAAATATCACTAAAGCATAAAAACTTTCACTTAGACAAATTTAGGCACCAAATAATACACTTAGCGCATTAAACAAATAATCACTTAGGCACATAATCAAATAATTACTTAGGTACATAATCAAATCAAATAATCATTTAAGTACATAATTAAATAATCACTTAAGAACATTTAGGGAAAAATAAAAGAATACTTCGCAAGAAGGTACAAAAATAACATTTAGGCAAATTAGGTATAATCAAACACTTAGGCACATAAAAGTAGTAAACCACTTAAGAAAACAAACTTGACACTTAGCACACATAACATTTAAGCACACAAAAATGCAATTAGGAATACAATCCACACAAGCACTCTTACTACTTAGCAATTATAAGCACAAAAACAAACTTAAAAATCAAATAATCGCTTAGGTATAAAATCTATAATCAGGAAAATAGTCAAATAATCACTTAATCAAATAGTCAAATAATCACTTAAGCAAATAATTCACAAAACAAACTTAACATTTAGGACAATAAAATCAAACAAGAGCAAATAAGAGGAAGTAAACAACAAGATTTAGACTTAGTCGAGCGATGCAAATGCTATGATCTTACTGAAAAGGAACGGGACGTTACACAGATAGAGACTTCCCTTCACATCATCGCACGAGTTCAATTTCATCGTACCCTCTACTGTCATCTCCCTCTCTCCAATTTATAAAAGACAAAAAAAGTTTATTATTAAGTCCCGAGACTCCAATTTTATTCCCCGAGTCTTTTCTTTTAAAATTTTGAGAGTTTCAAGTTCACGAAAATTCCGATAAAATCTCTTAATTGTCGATTTTTTATTATGTGTGATTTTTTTTTCTATTATATTTGAGTAGTGAGATAAATTATTAATTATTATCTCGCGTAATTGTAGGTGTTTGAGGAGGCAAGCCCTCAACTTACATACCTGCTATTGTGTGCTATATTCTACCTCGATTTTCAAGTGGGTTTATTAATAATCTATGCCTTAAATAATTGCTAGGTGGTATGATCAATGTATGCATGTGAATCATGTGACCTATTGTTGGATGCAGTATCGACCTTCTATATGTATCAATCATCGTCGGATGCGGTATCGACCGTCGACGGTACCTAATGAGAGGCAGTCTCCTTAATTGCCTAATGATTGGCCTTGTCGTAGGATGTGGTATTGACCTTCGGCATGTACTCCCATTGTTGTGTGCGGTATCGACCTTCAGTGGCTTATATAGATGTGCACATGAGTATTATATGATATGATTGATTGGAGATGTGATAATTTTATTGATTCATGTTCATGCTGCGACCATACTATCTGCCACTATACTTGATTTATGTGCATAGTATTGAGCTAGTGGTGTGCTCACTCCCATGTTCTCCCCTCCCCCCTTTCCCCAATTTCAGGTTGAGCAGGTGGCAGGCATGACAACAGAAGACGAGTGGGTCGGTCACTTCATGATGTGTTAGGACTTATTTATGCTTCCGCATTATTGATGAACTTGTTTTGGAATTTTTCGAACATGATGATGTTTTCGAAACATATGATGATATGTTGAGCCAGATGAATTGGTTTGAAACTTGATGATGGGATATTGAATATGATGATTATGTTTGATAAAATGATTATGATGATTTGGATAATAAGATCCCATGAGCTAAACTGGGTAATGAATTCCCGTATGCTTTTGTATGGTTTGAGCTATATATGATGATGTGTATGTGTAATAAATGAGTAACACCGTCAAATTTTTTAAATCGAAAAATGAATTTAAAAAATTTAACTGTGATTTTTGGATAAGCCCGTGATTATTCTTTAAAAATCAACGGGGCGTTACAACAACCACTTGATCCTTATGGTCATTAAACTAACCGCACCAAAAGAAATAGATCTTAAGTAAAGAAAAAGAGTTTACTGTTGGAGAAATCAGTTATAAAACTTGGGTTTGTCCCAATTAATTTTGACTGAATTTTTTATTGCTAAATATTTAATTCGACATTTACTTAGACATCATTGTAAGAGATAAGCGCTCTAGGGTCAACAAATTTGTTCTACTTAACGTCATCTATAGTTAGTATTATATTTTTATAGATTTTTATTTTTAAAGTGTTTTTTTTTTCAAGGCAAAGAAAAGGATAAACAAGGGATGAACCATTTAAGATATGTAGCCCCTTCACTTTGAGGCACATGAGTTTGAGTTTTACCTGGCTTATATGGTCCATTAGCTTTTTATTGTTCTCAAGGGGCTCTACAAACTTGAAACTTGAATATTAATGAATACAAAGAATTGCAAGATCCAGTTTTATCCAACGAGTGCATGATAATCCATGTCTTCGGTATTCATGGATACATTTTCCCAAATTTTTACCAACAGAAAATAGAGGTGAAAAAATTTATAGCCAAATTATTACCAATTCAAATCATCCCTCGCTAGGAGCAAGAATGATGTCAGAAGGACGCATAAAACAACTCTCAGGGGCATGTTTTTGGAACTGAAACACAACAATAAACAACATAACTCATAATAAACAATATCAAGTAGAACTTCCTACCCATGACGATCCATTGCCTGAACCCAACATAACATTCATAAGTAATTGTCTTACAACAATAACCCTTTTATTTTAGGCGTTCAATACTCATATGAACTGCAAGAGAGAAGGAGATCAAACATAGAATTCTTAGCATACCTCGAAAGCAACATGAGACTTGCGTGTATTTTTTTTTAACCAATTTCTATGTGAAACTAAAGAACATATGACGTAAAATTTTCTTCAAAGAACCCTAATTAATAAAATTCTTATATATGTATTATTATCTATTTAATAATTATTTATTCAGTTGAGATTGTATTTTTTTTCTCTCCTCACTTGATTTTTTTCATTTACACATCTCATTTAATTGATGTTATTATTTTTCTTCTCCAAATGTTAGCACATGTACGACTATTGAGCAGTGAGATCTAAAAAATGTTAGAGTCCATACCATACAACTTTTGAGCAGTGGAATCTTGAAAGTGTTCAACTCCTGCGAGAAGGCCTTTCCAAGCATGTCACACCCTTTATAATTTTGGCCGTCTTTCTCAAATTCATCTATTACTTTACGACCGTGAGTAGAAACATCAAAAAATAAAGAATTATAAAGCCATCGTAAGACTATACATTTAGCAACATTAGTTCTGGTTGGTACAACAATTTTCAGTAGAACCACCTTATCATGCGAGTCGGGGATTTCTTAAAAAAAACTTTGCAAATGCTAGTATCTTTTTGGGTATTTCTTTGATCATATCAAGGCGATTCACTTCTAACTTCATGTATGAAATAACAGTTCAATATCATTTAATAAAACTAAGATAAAAGAACTGAGAGGCTAGATCAATTACTTAGCTGACATGAGTATCACAGATTTACATCACTAATATAGTAAATCATCGTACACATACAACTGGGTATGTTTACATCATTGATGTTTACTGATGAACTAAAATTTAAATATGATCATGCTAAAACCACGCATATTTGATGTCCAATTTGGGTATATGGAAGGATAATACACAAATTGAAATATAACAAACCATTCTTCTAGAAAATAGTTATTTTAATTCATCGAGCGTGTATGAACTTTTCTGCATCAATTCCTATTGAGATCTGCAATAGCATATAAGAAAACAATATTTACAACCATGAATTCGTAAGCTAATTTCTAGACTTTTGATGCTCATAGTCGGAACATGATAAATTCATAATAAAGAAAGTCATTGATCTTCCTTGATCCTGTACTCCTTATGGAACACATTCAACTTCAAGATACTAGCACAAGCACTCACAAAATGTCCTGCATTTTCATAGATGTGAAAACTGGAAAGAATACAACTAAAGCAACTAAAGTCATGTTGCAAAAAAAAATTGAAGTATGAGCCCAATAAATCACTTCAATTTTTGAGATCAGAAATTAGCCAAATTGTATATTCAACACTAAATTCTCCAATGTAACAGGTAAAAAATGAAAATTTTCACAAAAGAAACAAATTATTAAATTTTGCAAACAAGGCACCTAAAAATCATTACTAACATCGCAACCCGCCGAACGCGCACGCGGTCCTTCCGATTGAGGTGTGCTAGAAGATAGCAATCTGGAAAGCCTCAAAACATGGCAGAGGGTGTAGGTTCGTGGTTCATGTTGGTTGGCATTGGGATATTCATATCGGTGCTGATAAGTAACATCGCCGACACTAGGGACGTGATAGAGGTGAAGGTTGAAGAAAGAAAAATTAAAAATTGAGTTTCCCAATTTTCTCCATTTTGCCATATCACTATCAAAGTAGTGTCGTTTATGTCCATAGGAGATCAGAATAAATAAATAAATAAAATAGGGTTCGGGACATCTTACTAGTCCTCTCGCTCGCAGCTACAGAAGAAGAACTGGGTAGAGCTTAGGAATTTCGACAACCACTCGAGGGTTCCAAATCTACAGATCAATCGACTCTCGATAACCACTTCGAAGCCCACGCAAAGAATGCAACACAATCTCCACTTCAGTTTTCCATATTTTATTTGCCAAGCCACCTTCTCAATCATCTTCACCTCTCACACCGTCACGGTGCATGATATCTGTTTCCTACGTGCGCATCACCGAAGGAGTATTCACTTGAGAAGATGTCGAAGATTTTAGGGTTTGTTAGGAGACTAGAAAAATGAATAGAGAACATTTTTGGGGAAAAAAACTGGAGGCTTCAATTGTTGGTGACCGAGTGTTGTTTGATTTAAGGTTTGAAGCTTGTTAGGTGGGAATTTCATCACCATCTCATTTGGTGCAGGCTCTTTCGAAAGCGGAGAGTGATAGACATATTTTGCCCATACCCTTTTCTGCAATAATAAAACAAATGTGTGATGGTGGCGTGCAGCAGAAATTTTTTTGTCACATATAAATTGCTAATTTGGCCGCAAAAAGTGACCTACAGCGGGCATTTTTGTCCACTGAACATGTCAAGAAGAAAAGAGAAAACGACGTTGTTTCTATGCTTAGTTCGAAAAAAAGGCTTGCTAACATGTCGTCTCCTGACATTGCCATGTGTCACCATGTAAGAGTGACTTATATCTTTATATAGGAATATAATATATATATATATATATTAAAAATTTGGTACCAACTAGTAATTTGACCGATAATTTCCAAAACTTTTCGGTATGGAACATGTATAAACTGGTATTTTTGCCAAAACGATATTTGAAGTGTAACCGTACTAGCTGGACCACTAGTATCAAATATTACCGGCAATACCGACCAATACGATACGATATTTCAAACATTGATTAAAACCATAAAATTATATTAAGTCAAGTAGTATGAGTACTTGGTAAAGATTAAAAAGAGTCTTCAATAAAAATGAGCACTCATCATTTTAAAATATAATTAATATTATTAGTAGATTATGTGTGAGGTCGAACTAATTATTAGACTGATATATTATTTCTTACAAATTTATATACTATCATTAGAAAATGTCATAATTTTAAAAAATATAATAAACATAAATATAATAAAATATAACATTTCATAATATAAATATTTATTTTTATTGACATGAGTGTAGTCAATGGGTACCATTTCCATCTGAATAGTAGTTGTTGCCCCTCTTCTCCAAACGCTCCGATGCCAGCAACTGGTCTCCACGCTCCACCTCCTACATTTGACCATTCCCCGCGAATCAAGCGGAGCTGGCACCAAGTCCCGCGATCCCCCGCCATTTTCGTTTCCTGTGAAGCTCGTTCCTCTGGTAACAATCAATAAACGGGGAATTCAAAGCGGGCGGTTGTTTGTGCTCCGGGTCGGCCCGAATATTTGCAGAGCCGGCATCGTCGATTGATAAATTTGAGCGAGAGCCGCTGAATGAGAAACGACTTTCATGTTCCTTATCCGAGATTCTAGATTTGTAAGTGATCCCTTGAATTAAAGTGCGGAGCTTTTCTGTCCGAGGTTCGATCGTATCCTCGAATCGATTGATTTGCAAGATCATACATTTTTTTAAACTAATTTTCGAGGATAGGATTGTTTTTTTAATTCGGAAAGAAAAATGTTGGAGATTATGTGGAGGGACCCTGGAACTCCGGCTGATTCTTATTATGAGGTGCGGCCTGATTGCGCTGATGTTCCTGAAAGCAAGTTTAGAATCAAGGTTTGTTTATGATCCTTTTCTGTCTCATAAGATGATAACAATCATTTTATCTTGTGATGTGCTTAGTTTGTTGCAAGTTTTTGTCGTTTGATTGAGCTGTAAATCTCATTTCACAGTGGTAGATTTGTCTGAGAAACAGTATGAGTTCATATACAAGAGAGAGAGAGAGAAGACATCTTGAAGTCCTGTTGAATTTACATTTACAACTTTGGAGTTTATTTGTTATGCTATGATTGTTATGCTATCAAGTACGGTTGTTTGGTGTTGTAGAGCGTAGTACAATTGGGCAGTTAATGAGATACTCTCTCGTAAAAAGAACGAACAGTAATTTTTTTATTCAATCATCAACTGTTTCTCTCCTCTTTGAGATAACATATAAATAAGAGAAAGTCTACCCTTGCCCAACAACTGCAAGGTAATTATTTGCCTACTCAAAATAATAAATAACTAATGGAAATAAAATAAAAACAGTTCGAATAATAACGAGAAAATAAATAGGCTAAACCCGGAGTCGGTCATATTTATTAAGATATGCTATGGCGGTCTCGTCTTCATCATCCTCCCCTTGTTGAAGAGGATTCGGCCTCGAATCCGAACGAGTCTCGTCTTCCTCATTTGGTCATTTATTTGTTATCGCTTTTTCAATGTATGAATCTTGAAGATAATGTTAAGAATAGTGTGTGAAGCTTTGTAGTTAAGGAGGGTCCTTGAGGTTAAAAGACAATGGCCTAACTAGACTATTTCTTCAGTCGTCATAAATGGAGTTATGCCTTGTCAATTGGATGTTCCTATTCTATTATGTTCTCTGTCTCGCTAAAATATGTTCATGCAACTAACTCGTTTCAATTAGCGTTTTGTGCCTGGCTTTTCATTAGAAATATTGCTCATTTAGTGTAAGCTAAAACTCTAGCTTTGATTCGACTCTATGTATTAAAGCAGCTTCTTTTTCTACACAACTAGGCTGGCAAAACTTTAAGTGTCCGAAAATGGAAAGCTGCTTTCTCCCCGGAAGGTCATCTTGATATAGGCAAAACACTCGGTCGAATTCACCGTGGGGTAAGCTTTTCCCTATATTTTTTATAACTTCTGCTTTTTGCATTCTAAGCATTATTATACTTGCAAGAAGACTTTTCCTCAGTGTAGTTATATGTGTCTTCTTGACTAAGGTCTGTTGTAGTCTTTAATAATTTTCTTTCCGTTGACCAAATGATTCTTCCTTTTATCCTCAGAAACTGGGGTGATAACGTGTTGAGTTCAATTCATCATATCAGAAAGAGTTTTACTTATTAAGTCTCTTGTCTTAGCTTTTGTCTTGTCTTATTATCTTATACATCTGTCAACAATGCATCAATTAAGATGAGGAGAAAATTATGATCCGTTATGGTGATTATTCAAAATATAATAAAAAAATAAAAAGGGATTAATTGAGGAAATTTGTTATTCTCACTAAGCAGGGGATTCACCCAACAATTAGAGGTGAAGTTTGGGAATTTTTATTGGGTTGTTATGATCCTATGAGCACTTATGAGGAACGAGTGCAAATACGACAAAGTCGAAGGTAATCAATACCGCTGATTATCTTACTTCAATGACCATCTTTTCTTGGTAATTCTTTTCATGTGCAAACTCAGTTAAGTCCATGCTTTTTTTGTCCATTGTATGGAATAATGTGTTGCTTTTTCTGCAAAAAGTTTGTGTTCACATAATCAAGTTGCAGTTGCAACTTTGGGAAATGAGTACTCTAATTTGTTTAATTTTATATGATAATCTTTTATTAGCAAGTAGGCGGCTCTGTTTCTTTCTTTTTTGCTTGTTTTCCTCAATTTTAATTAGTTCTTGAGATATGCAACCTCTTTCGCTTGAAACCAAGGCATGCATGTGCAAGAGGAAGAGAGCAATCGACAAGAAAAGGGCATCATGGAAGTGCATCTTTCTTCCAATGAATTATGTTTTGCTAGATTAATGTAGATTAAGCTTGTTCTAAATTCTAATACTCCATGTTTGTTTAAGCTTATTACTAAAACTAAACATGCTACTTTGAGTTGCTTGGTGAAATGGATATCCATCTATGTACTAAAAATTGGCCTAGGCGCCGCCTAGGCGCTATGTGCTGCCCGAACACCTTCGATTTTGCATAAATCGGCTGAAAAAATCGGCCAGGCGCCGCCTAGGCTGGCGTAGGCTCTCCTAGGCGGGCTTGGCGGGTTTGGGGGGCGAATTGGTGGCGCCTAGGCAGGCTCGGCGGCAAGTTTTCAATTTTTTTAATATAAATACTTGTTATATTATTTCGTTATCATGTTTTCTTTAATATATTAATATTATTATTTTTACATAGGTGTGTTGATTATTATATATTGAGATAGTTTTATTTCGTAGGTAGTGAAAATAAATAAAAAAATAAGGTACTTAATCTTGATTTTTAGGCGCCAACTAGGCCCTGCCTAGGTGCTAAGCGCTGGTCGAGCGCCTAGCGGAGGCAAGCGACTTCTAGGAACAGTGAACACATGTGCATTAACAGTGAATTGATGAGCAATATGAAGGATCTAAGAACACAGATGATTGCAAAAATGTGCATTAACATGTGCATTGGCAGATGGAATCACAATAATGATTGCAAGAGTTGGTGAAGAAAGGTTTCAGATGATTTAGTGCTTTATGGAGTGTTATTTGTTCTTCATTCAAATACATCTTACTCTTAGTCACACAAGTGTGAGTGGCATCAAAATTTAAAATGCACTTTCACATAAACAAGCTGTAACGTGCAGAATCGAGGAACATGAAGGGTAATAGGTACTGGAGAACTTAGAAACAAACTATATGTGTTGGTTCATCATGATAGAAAAAGAGCTTTAGGTCTATCCTGCCTGTGTCTCTGGGTCACTGGAAGAACTGCGTAAAAATTTAGAACATGCTTCATCTTGAGTTTTGCAGCATATCACCTTCCTTAAGGAACATTGCAATGATAATAATGTGAAAATTTTATGATGTGAAGTGTGTTTCAAGTTAAAGTAGAATAACCTACTTTTTCTTAACAGCAATATTCAAACAAGTTGTTGCTTTGAATTGATTCATGTGGACATTTGAGGTCCTTGTTGAGAAGAATCTTTTACTAAAACCCCATATTTCTTAACCATAATGGATGGCTAGTAGAGGTGTGTGGATCTTCCTCATGAATACTAAAGTAGAGACATTTGGTCTCATTAAGAACTTTATCATCATGGTCAAAACAAAGTTTGGTAAACATGTGAAACAATTAAGATCTGATAATGAGATTCTTAGAGTTTGTAGGACGAGTGTCAAAGGGTACTTCAAGAAAATGGGATTCTTCATTAAACAACATGTGTATACACCACAACATGGTGTAGTACAGAGAAAGCTGGAAGTTGGAAGAGATCTACTATTTCAGCCACGTATGACCTGACTCTTAAGTTCTGGCTATATGTGGTCGTTCTCAAAGCAGCTCACATTATAAGCTGATTACCTAGTGTGACTTTAAATTAGGAGACTTCTTTTGAAAGGGTGACTATCAAAGACTTAAGCTATTTGGATGCTTGGTCTATACAGCCAGCACCTGTCCAATTAGAGGCAAGGTTACACAAGTGTGTTTTCATTGGATAGATATGCTAGAGGCTTCAAGGGACACGTCTTGTTTAATATTGAGGATGAAAGAAAGTTCATATCAAGAGATGTGGTGTTTGTAGCTGATACATGTCCTTACAAGGGAAAGGAAACTGAAGATTGTTCAACCACACTGGCAGATATTTCAGAGTCAAACTACCACAGTATATCTGATGAAGAAGAGAAGATTGTCGCCACTTCATCATTATGGAGATTGAGAAGAAAAACACTGTAAGATTATGTATGTCGTATTGACCCTAAAGGTAACATTGGTAAACCTGAAGGGAAGAACTTTCTTTGTTGATTTCGCAACAAATCAAGAACCAGTTAGCTATGAACAAGACAAACTGTGGGTTGAAGCTATGGGCTTAGAACAGAGGGCATTATAAGACAATCACACCTGGTTATTGTCTTGCGATAACCACCAGGGAAGAAGGCAATAGATTAAAAAACGGGTATTAGATAAAAAAGAAGGGCAAATAGTGAAGTTGAAATTTACCAGGCAAGGTTTGTAACCCAGGGCTATAACTAGGTTTGAGGGTTGGATTATTTTGGTGTGTTCTAACTAGTGGCTAAACTTGTTATAGTGTGAATGTTCTTGGTTATGGCTGCAATAAAGGACTATGGCAATTAGATGTGGATAATGCCTTCTTACATGGGCATTTGGCAGAAGAGGTTTACATGAATCTGCACAAAGATACTCCAAAGGAAGAGAGGGACAAGTTTGCAAGTTAATTAAGAGTTTATATGGCTTGAAATAGGCATCTAGAGAATGGAATTGGAGTTGTCTAAAAGACTGTTAGAGTTTGGCTTGAATCAGTTTAACACAAGGTCACTATCATGGAGATTTTCTTGCAATGCTTGTGTATGTAGATGATTTATTAATCATAGGATCAAACTGTAATCATGTTGCTGCATTGAATAAATAGTTGCATAAATTGTTCACTATCAAGGATCTTGGGATTGCAGGGTATTTTTTAGGATCGAAACCTCAAGAGATGATTTTAGAACATACTTGCGCCACATAAAATATGTACAAGATCTTATAAGAGATGTAAGCTTGGAGGATTGCAAAGTGCCTACAACACCTTTACCACTAGAACTTAAGCTTACAGGATTTGATGGAAACCCTGAAAAATATAAGAGACTTATTGGAAGGCTCTTGTACTTGAATATGACCAGACAGTCCAGACCCGATGAGTTATGAAGCTCAACAACTGAATGATCCTTTTACTTCTTTCATTGGGATGCAGCCATTTCTGTTCTCAAATACTTAAAAGGTACACCTTCTCTTGGATTACACTCTAATTTATGTATCCTCAATGCCTTCCGTCATGCTGATTGGGCAACATGTAAAGACACAAGAAAACCAATCACAGGATATTGTGCCTTCTTAAGAGATAGTCTCATTTCATGGAAAAGCAAGAAACAAGCTACAGTATCAAGCTCCTCAGCAGAGGCAGGGGACTACGGTTTGTGAGCTACAATGGCTTCACTCTGTGGCTAAGGATTTTTAGCTGAAAATACCTCTTTTCATCACGATGTGGTGTGTCAATCATGCAACCAATTTTCAATGAAAGGATAAAACACCTTGTGATAAACTGAGATAGACTGCCATGTGGTTCTCTATAAGTATAAAGGGGGTTTTGTCAAGCCAGCCTATGTTCACTCTGCAGCACAGGTGGCTGACTTCACCAAATTACTACCAGCAACACTCTTCAGCAAGTTGTTATCCAAGTTGGGTGTGACTACCTTCATCCACACTCCAACTTGAAGAGGGGGTATATAAGAATATTACTATGACTTACAGGCGCTTATCACTTGTAAAGTCTCGTTTATCTTTCTCTTCTATTTTACCTCTTAGGAAGGACAACGCTGCTTTGCTTAATTACGTTTTGTTTTTGCGTGGATATAAAATGTAAACCTACGCTGAATCTAAACTGATTTTTGGTGAAATGAATATGGTGAGTTACAACCTGAGATTTCTACAATGTTTATCCTTTCAGAGCGCAATATGATAGCATGAAGAAAGTTTGTAAACATATGTTTCCCTTGATTGGAAGCGGAAGATTTGTTACTGCGCCAATAATCACAGAAAATGGTGAACCTACGCAAGATCCTATTGTACTTCAGCAAATTAATCTTGGTTCAAAAAATGGTAATGATGAAATTTCCTTCCTTGATACAATGCAACCCAAGGTTGCAATGCTGTTAAGCCACAACTGCATGTTAGTTACTAAATACTAATGAATCGAAATGTATCTTGAAATAACAGATGTTTCAACTGAACAACCACCATGTAATGGTCCTATGGACAAGAAAGAGATTAACTGGAAACTTACATTACATCAAATAGGTTGGTAATTACTTGGTTGGTTTGTATGCTTCTGTCTGTAGCTATTTCCTTTTATTATGTGCTATTGATGTGTTGTGAGTCTTTTTTTTTTCATTTAATTGTTCTGTGATACTTCTGCCAGGACTTGATGTGGTCCGCACTGACCGAACACTAGTGTTTTACGAGAAGCAAGAAAATTTGTCGAAACTCTGGGATATCCTATCTGTCTACTCTTGGTTTGATTCAGATGTCGGGTATTGTCAAGGTCAGTTTAAACTTCATCCTTCTTTTCAGATGTTTACTCTTACTTATTCTCTAGATTTGTCTTCTTCAGTGATGTGTATGCCACTCATTATTAACTGCACTGATTGACCAAGGCATTAGTTTAATAAGTTTCCCTCTTCTTCTATGTTTAATTATGGGTTAGTTACAAAATTCGTGTAAATGTTTAGTCTAATTGCAGATAAAACCATCCATCCTTGAAAACTACTATACCTTTTTTTTTTTTT
>CACSLK010012206.1:1897062-1911602 GCA_902706635.1 Striga hermonthica | reverse complement strand
CTCGGACTGTAAGGTATTAGTGTCATAGTAACTCGGACACAATCTAGATGATCCTACTAATAAAATGGGTCCCAGACAGATCTAGAAGTAGCCAAATAACAGTCGGCCAGGCCCACAGGCAGTCCAGGTAATCGGGCAGGCCTTCAGGCAGCCGAGTAGGGCAAAGCTTCGTTCAAGAAGACATGAATTCAATGTAAACAGACAATAGGTATGAAAGGTAGGGGTAAATGCCATTACGCAATCATTACTTACACTTTACAAACAAACACTTTACAAACAATTTTTCATACATTATAGGATGACTGACTAGCGACTGCTCTGTCATATGAATGGGCAAAAAGGTTTTCAAACCTACTTTAGCCCCACATATTTCTAACGGGTATGATGAAAGTTGCAAGTAATGTTTGGGTTTGCCTTTTTAAGTGTGAAAGTTGTATGCTATGTTGATTTTCAGAGCAAAACTTGTAAGCTATGTTGATTTTATTTTTAGCTCGGCATTATGAAGTGTCTGAAAGTTGTAAGCTATGTTGAGTTTGCCTTTTATTAACGCTCTCAAGTGTGAAAGATTTAAGCTATGTTGATTTTTCAAAGCAAAACTTGTAAGCTATGTTGATTGATTTTGTTTTAACTCAGCTCGATTACGTCCGCTTAGTTCAAAGGGGTTGTGTTGCTAATGTGGATGCAATTGCATGGCCACGATGAATTATGCATTCAAAAAGGGAATAACACATAAAGCGTTATCTTTCGTAAAACTGGCCAAATTGAGAAACTAGGCCATTTATGGCAAAATGCAGCAATCCAATTATGACACACATTACAGGATGATATTTCTTATAGTGCAGTATTAACAAACTACAGACTGAAATTATTTTTAGTGCGGTAATGACAGTAATAAACCATTGATACAGTTCATTATTAACAAACTACAGACACTGAAATTATTTTAGTGAGGTAATGACAGAGTAATAAACCATTGATATTTGTAGTACCGACATTCACTACACCTAGAACTAGAAGTTGCAGCTTCCCCATAATCCATCCACATCCATAGGAGCTAACATGGAAAATGAGCTCGCCAAAAGCACGCGAATAGAGAACGTCGCAATTATTTAAATCCATTAACAATTAATATTTATTCAACATCCCACACGATGCTTGGAAATGAAACCAAAGACATATTACAAGTTTCAGATAATCTTAAGGCGCACGATTATATATAATAACTTCGCATATCATAGTAGGTTCACACTGATGCAAGCTTTATGGACCCACAGATAAATATTAGCTGAAACACCTCAGAAACCATGAATCTTGATATGCTCCTTCTTCACAATCCCAGCCTGTTTTCCAAAACCATGGTTTACATTAATGGATGTCCAAGAATGAAATTCTCATATGCATGAAACTGAACATGAGATAAAGCCCATTCTCTATTATTTTTTCCTTAACGTATACTTCCCCACATGATAATACATTCTGATTCACTTCCGAGTTGGTATGTCATGTAAGGACAAGTCATTATGTAAGAGAACTGAAGTAATCACCTGAACAAGGAAAGTAGAAACATTCTTTCGCTGATCGCCTTGCAGTTGAATAACCTGAACGCAAAAATAAAATAAAAATGTATGTTATTCTTGATGTAAGACATAAACAGAGGAAAGAGAAGGAAAAAGAAAATTGAAGTTAAAACAAACCTGGCCTAATTCAGGGTCCTGGACAACAGTTCCATTGCAGCAAAATTCTTTCTTAAGATCCTTCAAGATTTTGTTATAGCTGAACTCTTTCTTCAGTCCTTGCACAGTCGTCAGACTTTTCCGACCATTACGCTGCTGTATGCGGATATGAACGTATTCCTTTGACCCAGCCCCAGAATTCTCAGCATTTGCATCAGCAAAAGGATCTACAAATTACATGGTCAAAAACACTCGGCTCTTATCAGTTCCAAGAAAAATGAGAAGGGCTACTAATGATTTATACAAGTTTTTTCACTCTAATTTCTTTATATAATACTTGTATGCATCTAAAAAGCTTTTATCCACTAAATTCCATTCTTCAACGACTGAATCAAGGTCCAATTGGAAAACAGATTCTGAGTTTGAAATGATTACAAAAAACCCAAAAGAAGATTCAAAATTATAGATCGCTTGCAGAACAGAAACCATTCATTAATATTTCGGCTATTTGTATAATTGTTTTGCTTAGCAAAGTCCAGAAATGTCGGGTCAACCACAATTTGATGGAAAACATGACATAAGATCAAGACCTCAAAGGGGTTCATGTAATTTGAACACCTAAAATGTGAGGGTCTTTTTCAGATCCCTTGAATTTTTATGAAAAAACAGAAAAAAAGACCAAAGAAGAAAAAACCAATAAAAGAGCAACCTTTCCATGAAACAAAGGGCTGATGATAATAAGCATACCAAATGTAATAGGAGTTTGGATATCAAGATCAGACATGAAACTTGGTTGATGCAGCAAATCTGATCAGTGACCACACTGTTTCTCAAGCTTGATTTGAGTGCTCAGACCTACTCAGAGACGACAAAATTTGCATGCAAATTTCAATAACCAGCCAAAAACATCATCTCACATACATCAAATAAATACTTAGTTAAACAAATTCGCACGCAAATGACCAAGAAAGGTAAAGTTCATGTATCAGAAGAGCAAATTGTAAGTATTTCTAGCTACACCAAATCATAGAGAACAAAAACAAAAACATTTTTTTTTTTTCTATTTAATACAAGTAAAACACAAACAATTCTTAATTTTTCACCTTTCACATATTGCAGAGACAAAATAATGTTGTTGGTAAAGGGCATATATCCATTAGACTAGATCGACATGCAAGAGATCAAACAAGGTTCATCCATGGGCATCAAATTAAGACAACGTAGTTAAAACAATGATCTGAAACTCGACTCACGAGAATTAAGAAATCCTTGAGCAAATTTCCTCAGTGAAAGGGATGAGACAAAAGCTAAGAACTCGCGAAGATCGTAATATTGCAATTAGGCACACAGATCTAATAGAATTGATGAAATTTGAAGCATATGTGTGAGGTCGAAGAAGAATACCTGATCCGAATAAGGTCGAAAATGGAGGAGATTAATAAAGAACTGAAATCCCTAATCGGATAAGTCTGAGCAGAGATGAAAAAAGCAGGAGAAAGGGGGAGGAGGCACGCGTGTAGTCGAAGCCTTATAACATTAACTGAACAGACGTAATAATCGTGATTAGCGTAAGAATCGTCCGAGGAAAAAGGTAAAGTCGCCAACAACGTTAAGCGACAAAATTCAAAGTGATGATAATGTGAGGTAATAAATAGGCAAAATTGCATTTTTAGTAATCCTGTGTAACGATGTAGCGTTTTTAATCTTAAGATTTTAAAACTTTTTTATCTTTTCATTCTGTAATTTAGTATTTTTTTGTGATTTTAGTTATTTGAGACTGAAATTGACACGAGATTTAAAATTACAGGACTTAAATTGCTGATAAAAAATTCATCCAAAAAATTTTTTGTTAATAATTTAAGTCTTGTAATTTTAAATTTTGTTGAATTTTCAGTCTCAAATGACTGAAATTGCGTTGAATTTTAAAATTATATGACCAAATAGCAAAAATGTTCAATTGTTAAGACCAAAAACTCCACTAGATCAAACCAACAAAACTAAAATTGCAATTTTGTCAAATAAATATATGTTAAGCTTGGAATTTGATCACTACTCACATTTTTCATCATCACATGTGCAATATCTATATATAAATATATGTTAAGCTTGGAATTTGATCACTACTCACATTTTTCATCATCACATGTGCAATATCTATATATGGGGATGGGGATTTTTCCACTAAATCGTTAATTGTATGATCACTTACTCATTTACTTATTTTTTATTTGTACTCTCTAATATCACATTAAAATTATACTCAACTCTCTAACACAAAAAAATACATAAAAAATATCAACTCATCGCTACCATCTCTCCATGACTTCTATTATTTTTTTTGTTTCAATTTCTACAATTGTCCTCCCATCAACTATTTTCCTTCCACTTTTTTCCCTGTCGGGTTCTTTTTCTTTTGTTTTTTACAGGTTATCCGGCGACAAGAACAATTCCGGCGAACGTCTGGCGTGAAAAATTCTGTTGACAAACGATCGAGAAGAACTCTGGTGGAATACAGGACGAACGCCAGCGAAAGACTTTTTTCCAGCGAAATTTCGACTTAATTCCGTCAAACTCTTAACTTGTCGTATTTCGGAGAAAAAGGTGGTCGGTCTTTGTGTACTTATTACAGAGTCTGAACTCGTCTTTTATTCATCGTATTTCCCCCAAATCTTGTTCTTCATATTTTATTAAGGACCCAATTTTGAATATTGTTCTTCATATTCAGTCTAAAACAAAGAAGGTGACAATAATCTCTTTGTTGTTGTTCATATCTACCAACTATTTATGTTAGACTGTGTTTATTTCTCGTAAATCATCATTGTACCACTTATGCATACTCATACATCTATCTATATAGTATAGTACTTTTGTCATCAGTATTTTATACTAGTTTATGCTGAGAACTTTGAAGGCTCATTTGAAATTTTATATTATTGTTAGATGCAATGAAAGACACACAAATTGGGTGAGTAGGAAGTTGCTGCTACAATAATAAATTCTCTTAGATTGAGGTTTGAAAAAAATGTACACCCTTATTGGTAAGAGGTGGTCGAATGTAAATTACAAATCTTTCATCTTATGCTACATTGCGTCCCATGAAAAATAAACCAAAAATAAAAACAAGTGAGTTTGTCTGACGATGGCAATGTGAAGAACAAGTTTTGGTTGCACGTGTGTTGGAAAGTAGGCATTGTAGATATGCTTGTCGTTGAAAAAAATAAAAGACTGGATCATGGAGTTCAATCCATCTTGACGAGCAGGTAATATTTCTCCCAATATGAGTAATTACTTCACTACTAAAATATGGTATATAGTGTACGAAAGGCCTATGTCCGTTTTCACAGCATAGATCTACATTTTTATCTGCTCGTACACCTACAAAATGGGCCAGGGGGGTTCTGATGTTAGCACTTTGCCGATCAAGTCAGTCCATAGGGATTTATTGCACCAAATTCCCCTGTATTATATGAAATATGCGCGTTATCCCCCTATATTTTAAAAATTGCGTCAAATCCTCTTGTATTTAATATCTGCGTGCATACTCGCCATTTGATGCTAACAGCGTTACTTTAATACTGACGGCGTTACTTTTTCATCGAATTTACCATTATACCCTTACTTTATCACTGAATTTACCATTATGCCATTACTTTATCACTGAATTTACCATTATGCCATTACTTTCAAATAATATATGTTCTCTAAATTATATATAAGAAAATAATATATATAACGTATTTATATGAATGTGATTATATGTATATATACATATATACATATATATATGGGATGAGTTCACATGAGAATGGTGCTCAATGAAAGAAATAAGAATAGATCTTAGCCATTAAATTTGATCATCCTAAGGTCATAAAAAAGTACATCATTATACATTCATTAAGGGTAATTTAGACATTATACAAATACCAAATCAATTTAGTAGGACCCACCATTAACAAACCCATATCACCAAATCTGACTTATCTCTCTCTCTCTCTCTCTCTGGCTTTCCTTTCGGTAGTGTGTGCTATGCTTGGACAATGGCTAGACAACGCTCATTTCTTTACTTACTATCTTTATGCTCTCAATTATTACTATCCTTTACTTTCTTGGCTCTCGATATTTTCGGTTTGCATGGAAGAATATATCTCACGGCGTCCTCGGTTCAATCAGCCGCACATCGCTATGGTACAGCCGCGCTCCGGACGTGGTGGAGCTCCAGTTCTCCACCGTTAAAATCATCATGTCCGACATCAACTTCCACCAGGAAGCTCCGTCACCGGCAACCAACCGTCGTCGTCTCAATAGTCTTTAATATGCCCCGTCAATTCAGTTTCAGCGGGCGCCGACACTGGAAAATTGACCTTCGAGCTCGAAGGTCGAGCTTTAATGGCGGATCTCTAAAAAAAAAATCAACACACCTGAAGTGAGTTCATCCACGTACAGGGCGAACAATAAAGGCGGTGGAGCACATTGATGCTGGATTTGGTGGCCGGAGAGGGCTGAATCGCCGTGGTGGAGTGATGGGGCAGAAGAAGATGATTTGGGATTAGGGCATTTGTTTGAAAATTAGATAACTTTTAGGGGCCTAAGTGTAATTTTCACAAATTTTGTTATATTTCAATTTGGTTCATGTACCAAATTTGTAATTTATAGAAAATTTAACAAATGCATACTAATGATAAATAAAATGCACAATGTATGGTGTATATTCACATTAAATATTATACACAATTGTGATATGCACATTGATGACTAATGGGCTGCACTTTAGTGACTTGTCGATTGCACAATAGCAATCGAAACAAATAAACTAATATATATGATGTTTTATGTCAGTCCTACTACCTATATTTTATTTTAAAATTTAGGTTATATGACAGTTGTTTTTTTTAATAATCGAACTAACCGAACTATATAAAAAATTTTATTTCTAATTGTTTTATGTATTTTAGGTATTTTCAACTAAAACTAATATAAAATATTAAATAAAACATTAAAATATTAAATATATTTTCATAATAAAAATATTAAAAATTATTTTGATTGTTTAGTTTAATTTGGATAAACCAACTGAGTATTCGACTTTTTAGTTCAATTTTAGTTTGTTTTGGGGGAATTATAAAAAATGAATGCACTGTTAGTGTACAATAGTGTTATACGAACTGCACATTAATGACTGTCAGAATGCACAATAATGTTATAGCAAATGCACATTAATTCCTTTGGTAATGCACATTAGCATGGCAGTGTCACTTTCACATTTATTACAATCTTGGGCACTTAAATCCGATCTCACGTTATTTACAAATAATAAAAATAGAAATAATAATAATAACAATAATGGAACTGACCAAATTTCATAAAAAAATATTATTCTTATATTACATTTATATAAATATTATTTCGATTTTGGTTTGGGAAATATCATTGAAAAATGGTTGCGCTTCGTGTGCACATTAGTGTCAGAGGGATTGCACATTAGTACTAACAAATATCACTATATTGACATAAAACCGAACTAATTTTTTGAATTCAAATTTTATGTCGATTTTATTATCCGTTTTATATTGAAATTTTTATTTTATATAATGTAAATAATATTTTAATTTTTTATTAGGTTAATTCGATTAGCTGATCAAATAAAGTAATTAATTTGGTTTGATTTTTAAATTGGTTTGTAACATATGTTCGGTCTAT
Source organism: Striga hermonthica (assembly GCA_902706635.1). NCBI lineage: Eukaryota > Viridiplantae > Streptophyta > Magnoliopsida > Lamiales > Orobanchaceae > Striga > Striga hermonthica. The sequence continues at coordinate 1,904,232 of CACSLK010012206.1, read as the reverse complement.
TTAGACTGAACAATAATGACCGAAAACGTGCACAATAGTGTTGGACTACTTACACGTTAATGATTATCCGTCTGCACAATAGTGATCGAAACTGATCAAACTAAAAATTCCGTCATAATTTATACATTTCAGATCAATTATCTTTTTCTATTTTACAATTTTTGGTTATTTCAAATAAATTTCATATTTATCTTTTCACCATTTACTTTTATTGTGATTTATTAAGTTTTTAATAGTTTTGTATAAATAATTTGTAATTTACTTATCAATATTGTGCATTTATTAAATTTTAATAAATTACACAATTGACCCATTAATTAAAGTGCAATACTTTTCTTAATTTGCAGATAGGTCCTTAGAACTTATCCAATTCTCAAAATAAAGCCCCTAATCTTCTCAATCATTTTCCTTCTTCCTTCACTTAGTTCAGCCTGCGACACTCGTGTCGGAGATTTTCGATCAGGTGCTGAAGACACCGGGTCGCGACCGGCAGTGACGGCGGCCTGGAACCTAATGTCGTCGCCGATAGTGACTGTAATTCGCAAGTGCCAAATAGGTGAATTTCGGATTTGGGGCTTCATTAAGTGTAAATCCGATTTCGTCAACGAGGAGGCAACAAGGAACTCGATGGCAATGGCGACAGCGTATCAGGGTCTGGCCGCGACAACGTCAGCCGGAATGGTTTGACATCGCCGGAGAAGAAAATCGGCTGGGAAACCACGCAGCAGCTGGTGCGATGACGGACGACAGCTCCTGCAGATGACGCGATTGCGTTGGTGGGCCGCGTCTCCAGATTTGGAGGAATTTCCGACGCCGGAGAAGGGACAGTGTGGCGGCTGAGATGGGAGGTGTGGCGGGTGGCGGCGGTTGGAGAGAGATGGCTGTGGAGAGAGATGAGGGAAATAGGGGGAGAGAGATGAGAATAGGTTAGATTTGATGGGAGCTGTATAATTACATAATTACCCTCAGAATTCAACAATTGACCAATATTAACTATGTAATTACAAAACTGCCATTGCCAGGTTGACTGAAATTAATAACTTTTGACTTCATCTTAACCATTGATAAAATAGATCCAATGGTTCACAAGTTTTCTTATTTCTTTCACTATCTCTTATTCTCATTTGAACCTATTTCTATATATATATATATGTTTATATATATACATATATATATAATATATTATATATTAATATATTATATATTATATATTATATATAATATAATAATATATTATAATATAATATTATAATATATAATATTTAATATTATATAGAATATAATGTAATAATATACATTCTTATTATATACATAATATATTAATAGTATATATAATATAATAATATTATATATAATATTATAATATATAATATATAATATAATAAAAATATTATATATTATATATTATTATATTATATATAACGTATAAAGAAAATAATATAAAAAGTATACATATATATTCGAAATTATAAATATATATATATATATTCTAAATTATAAATAATATAATAATTAAGTATATATATACATTCTAAATTATAAATATATATAAATATATTCTAAATTATAAATAATAAATGATTGAATAAGTAGATTCTATATTATAAATAATATAATAATTTAATAAATTATATTCTAAACTATAATGATAACTATAAATTATAAATAATATAATAATTAAGTATGTAGATTTTATTATAAATGAATAAATTGATTCTAAAATATAAATAATATAATAATTAAGTAAATATATTCTAATTTATAAGTAATATAATAATTAAGTAAATATATTCTATATTTTAAATAATATAATGATTGAATAAATAGATTATATGTTATAAATAATATAATGATAAATATAAATTATAAGTAATATAATAATGCAATATATATATATTATAATAATGGAGTAAATATGTTATATATTATAAATAATAATAATTGAATATATATATTATAAATATAAATAATATAATAGTTAAGTAAATATTATTTATATATATTATATTATTTCAATTAAAAAAACGTATATTTAAATTTTAGATTCACATTTATTTTACATTTATATTTATATTTTAATTTATTTAAATGAAATTATCGTTTATTTTTATTAAATAGTAATATATTTATTTATTATTTTCAAATTTCACATTTAATTTAATTTAATTTTATTTTATTTTATTTTAATTATATTACTTTCCTTCTTTGATTTCATGCTTTGGAAGTTTCAAATATCATTCTTATAGTTAATTTAAGGGTAAAAAAGTAATTTCCAGCGATGTTTTTGGTGAAAAAATGAAGAAAAACCGCACAGCACGCGCGTGCACACTACTTCCGTCATCTTAGACGGTTTAGGGTGCTTCGCGCATGCAAAAGTACATTACAAGGGGGTTTGACGCAATTTTAAATTACAGGGGGATAACGCGCAGATTTAGTATAATACAGGGGGGTTTGGTGGAATTTACCCCAGTCCATAGTGATGAAGATGATGAATAATAGATATAAAGCTCTGTAAGTATAAACTGTGTAGAGAATGTAGAGTGTAAATGAACATATCTCACTCATTTATATAGGGGTGTTACCTGTTGCCCAAGACTGTCGGGATGAGTTGCCCAAACTGCCTAATTCTGTTAGAGCACATTGTCTTATCCATGAGTGATTCTTCTCTCAATAATATTCTTTCTAATACTTTAATCTTTTGTATTAGACGATGTAATCGTGAGACCAAACCCTCGTCAGCATAAGATAGATCGTTTTTCCTACTAGGCTCGTGTGTCGTCCCTTAAGTCAAGCCTTCGACCCGAATGCCCACAAATCGAGTTTATATCAGGCTATCCGAGGACCCTAGCTCGATCTATTGGAAACATCTCTTCCCACAACGTCCTCGTCACCTTGAGGACTTTGTTCGACCTGTAGCTCTGTTCCCCCAACCTGTTTGGCTGGTTTCTTGAGTCTACTCAACTTGGTATGGTATCACGTATCATCTGGTCCCACCCACTCTGGTTGAGTTAGAATACCTTGATCCAAGAGTAGATACGAGTCCTGCTTGCTAAGCTTCTATACCAATCAAATCGACCATACTTTTCAATTTTCCTTTAAATTTTGGAGTGATATTGTCGACCTCCGTCTAAGCTCGAATCCAAATTTTTATATTCAAATCACTGCCACTTGTCAGATTAATCAGTCCAAACATACAATCGACATAAACCTCCTCGCAATCTATGTTTCTCTCGTGCACTGTACCCATTATCGGTGTCGACATCTTGAAACAGAATTTTGTTTTCTTCTGTCATTTATTTTAAAGCGTGGGATCTGTTGTGCATTTCCATTTAGTGTTTCATTTGGTCGTTTGTATTTTTCATCTCCTTCATAAGTTTTTTGTTTTCTTTCTTCATATCATTGATGCGCGATGATGAATCATCATTTACCTTTTTTTTAGTTTGACTTTCTTCACTCCGATAGGTCTTTCACATGGAGAACCACCAGCAAATTGATATGAGTCGCTTCAATTTAGAGAAAATTATGAAATACCTATAGATTCTTGTCGGACAAACTCAGGGGTTAAATTTTCTGATTTCGAAGATTAATAACGACCAAATTGTTTTTTCTTGCTCCTCATAGCTCCCATCTTTAAATTTTTCAAAGTTTCTAATAATATCTTAAATGTGGTTGTATTTCCATCTGGATTTGAATTTTGAATCTTCTTTGAACAACACTTTTGCTTTGAGCATCTATAATTTTTCATAAACAGTTAACCATAGCTAATATAAATAACATATTTGATAAGTAAAAAAAATATAACAAGCTTTTAATACTCATTGTATCTTCATTTGAAGCAACACTCGATGCATATCTTCTACTGCTTTTATGCATGATCACTACAAGAAATTTTAGAAAACATGACGATAAAATTCGTCATGTAAACCTTATTTTTCATCACAAAAGTAAATTGATGATGAAATTTTATCGTCATAGAGATCGCCACCGTAGCCACGTCATAATAGGTCTAGGTGACAAATTTTGAAGTTGTCACCAATTGTTTCACTTTTAATGACTATTATAACTATCGTCATGTTATTTGGTCATCTTTTATGACAATAATATCGTCACGCTTATTATGAGAATTTTGTCATGTAAATGATTATTTTGTCATATAAAGACAAGTTTTAAATGACGAAAACTGAACTTTGTCATGTAAATATATTTTTTAATGAATTTTTTTTTATAATTTATCGAATTTATAAAATTTCAGTGGCGAATATCATTGTGGCGTTTTCTTTATAAAAATCATCATATTTCATATAATTCGTCATAAAAGATTTATTTTATAATTACAAAATATTTGTCATCACAGAAAGAATTTTAAATATGACGATAACAAAAATTTCACAAAGAATTAGAAATAGTGACGAAATATTCATTGTCTTCAAAATATACAAAAGCGATGAATTCTTTTGTCAGGAAATTATTAGCTTTATGATTACAAAGGAAAAATTTATCATCAAAAGCTTGAGATATAATGACAACATAAGTTGCAATTAAAAAGTTGGGCTCACACTTATCTCTTTAGAAAAAAAAAAATAAAAATAAAAATAAACCCAATCTCCATGTCTTATATGCCTAACTCTCACTCCCAATTCAAAAGCCCAATCTTTATCAAATAGGCAAACCCAATTAAATCCATTCCAATCATCACCACCAACTCACCCATACCTACCAAAATCCAAATTGACCTCATCCTCATTCAATTTGTTATCCTTTTTGCTGCTTCTTCCTATTTCTCCCTCACAGTTCACGACAAACATTCCAACACTCTAAATCAAGCTCCCGCATCTTCACCTAGATTTGACGAATGGCAAAAGGACAGACAGAAACAGCCATCGGGCTCCGCGTCTGCCTGACCTTAGCGATGGCTCACGATACTCTGCCTGACCCAAACAATTGAGAATCAGACCCAAAGACGGTCGATAGTATTTTTATTGGATATGTGTACTATAGTACTGCATATAGATTTCTGGTTCATAAATCAGAAAATACAGAGGTATCTGTTAGTACCACTATTTAGTCGACGAATGCCATATTCTTCGAGAATATTTTTCCTCTAAAAGAAAAGGCATAATCTAGTTCTAATAAAAGGATATATGAAACTACTAGTGGTTCTATACTAGATGGTACTGAAGATAAGAAGAAAAATTGAGATGTGGTAAAAGGATAAAAACAGCGAAAATGTTTGGATCTGATTTTATTACGTGTATGTTGAACGATGAACCGAGTTACATTAAGAAATCTCTGTCCAGCCCAGATGCACCACTCTGAGAAGAAGCTATAAATAGTGAAATCGAATTCATTATGCAAAATCATATATGTGAGTTTTTTGATCTCTCTGCGGGTTGTGAATCTTTAATATGCAAGTGGATCCTAAAGAGAAAATATAAAACTGATGAAACGATTGATAAGTTTAAAGCACGATTGGTAGTCAAAGGCTTTAAACAAAAAGAAGGGTATGATTTCTTTGATACTTATTCACTTGTTACACGTATAGCGTCAATTACTTCTCTCGATTGTTGCTTTGCAAAATCTTGAGATTCACCAAATGGATGTCAAGACGGCATTCTTGAATGGTGAATTAGAAGAGAGATTTATATGGAACAACCGGAAGGTTTTGTTGCACCTTAAAAATAGAATAATGTGTGCAACTTGATCAAATCTTTATACGGACTGAAACAAGCTCCGAAACAATGACATTTGAAATTTGATGACGTGATGTTGTTAAATGGATTCAAAATCAACGAATGTAACAAATGTGTTATGTTAAGAATACATCAAATAAATTTGTAATTGTATGTCTATATGTAGAAGATATGCTTATCATGTGGACTAGCTATGACGTGATCATGGATACAAAAAGAATGATGAAAAGAAACTTCGACATGAAAGATATGGGCGTAGTTGATGTAATTCTTGGAATAAGGATTATCAAAACCCAAGATGAAATTGTCTTGTCACAGTCTCACTACGTAGAGAAAGTGCTCAAAAAATTTGATGCCTATGATGGTCCGCTGTCTAGGACACCCCTTGATCTTAGCTTAAATTTGGTAGCCAATAAAGGTTAACCAGTAGCTCAATTAGAATATTCACGGATAATAGGGAGTCTAATGTACTTGACGAACTGTACACGACCAGACTTGGCCTATCTGGTGAATAAGTTGAGTATATTTATGAGCAAACCCAGCCATGAGCACTTGAATGCTTTGAAAAAGGTACTAATGTACTTAAAGTACACCCTTGAATGCGGCTAAAATACTCGAGATACCGAGTTGTACTTGAAGGGTACTGTGATGCAAGCTGGATATCTAATTCAAGATATTCTCACTCCATAAGAGGATATGTTTTCTGTATTGAATGAGGTGTTGTTCGTGGAAGTCCACAAAACAAAATGTATAGCTTGGTCAACCATGGAGTCGGAAATCATTGCTTCAGATAAAGCTGGTGAAGAAGCCGAGTAGTTCGAAACTTTTTATCCGATTCCATGTTGGAATAAGCCTTTGTCGCATGTGATGATTCACTGTGATAGCCAAGCTACTATAGTAGGTTCGCAAAGTAACATGCATAATGGTAAGTCTAGACATATTCGTCGTAGACATAATACTGTTCACCAATTGTACACAAATGGTATTATTTCCATTGGCTAAGTAAGAAAAATTTGGCTGATCTTTTACAAAAGGGTTGAATATAGATCAATTGGGAATATTGCTAGAGGGAATGGACTTAAAAATCCATAATAAAAAAGAATGATCATAGTGGTAACCCTACCGTGCTGAATGGAGATCCCATGAACTTGGTTCAAAGGGAAAACTGAACTATCAAAATTCAGTTGAGCACTTGGAACATAAGTGTTTGTCCCATTTTTGTTGCATTTTTCGTGTTTATTTTATCTTTCTTTTTCTCTTATTTTAGGTCGTTTCTTTTGTTTTTAGTCTGTTGCGTGTTCTATTATGTGTGTTCCTTCATTTTGAGTATTTAGGTGTTTTTCGTTTGTTTTTTCGGTTTTCTTTTGTGTTTTGTCATTTTTGGTATAGGTCGGGAGCTTCGGGTGAATTTTCTCTTCAGGAAAAATTAGTTTCGAGAGCATAATTGAATATATGGGTTCATTAGCGACGCGTAGGAAAA
>CACSLK010012206.1:1878685-1889679 GCA_902706635.1 Striga hermonthica | reverse complement strand
GATAGGCCACATGGTTCACATTCATACATTGGTCATACCAACTAAACATTAAACAATACGTATGGCATAGACAATTTTATAAGTAAACCCACCTGGATTACGGAGCAGTAGATAGCACACAAAAGCCGGTAGGATGAGAGCACGACTCGTCAAACCCCTACATTCATTAAGGATAATCCTATCAACAACTATCCCAACACTTAACTTGGTAAACTAATTTACCAATCTGAAGGATTTTCTAGCTTAAGGTTAACGACTTATAAAATATTTTTTTCAATTTTTATGATGTTGAAACTCTCGACTCGGGACTTTTCTCAAAATCTCTAAAAATTAGGCTCGAACAACCAAAAACTAATTTTCCACAAAATAAAATCTAAGGCACTTGAAAACGATTTTTCCAACATGTTATTCAAGACACAAAATGAGGGTATACCAGTCTTCAAAATTTCAAATAAGGCTGCCATATTAAAGTATTTCAAGACCACAACATAAAATATGACTTTCTTTTTATTTGCAAAAGCAAATAAATGAGGCTATAAAACATACTTCAAGTTTTGCAAATAAATGAGGCTATAAAACAAACTTCAAAACTCATTTCTACACTTATGAAAACCGAGGCTACCTGCTGGAACATTTTTACAAAATAGAAAAAGAAACAATTTTCAATATAAAGGCTCCAGCAACTTTTGAATTCCTCAAAATAAAATGACTTGATTTTCACTCAATTTCCCAAGACAAAAGTAATAACCCACGGCTGAGGTTAAACACGACAAAACGGGCATTATTTCCAAACAAAACTACTCCAAAATTTCTGAGCATATAAGGTACCAAACAACAACTTACAGAGGCTAACAATTTCAGTCTGAGAGTCCAACAATCATTTTAAAATAACGGCAAAATTGCATATAAAAGCACCACCTTTCATGTTTTTGCAATTTAATCACCACCTTTGCAATTTAGCAATTTAATACACCACTTTAGCTATTTCTTGCAATTCGAATCACAGGGCCCAATTTCGGGCCTGTTCTGGTGACGTGGCATTTTTGTGGTGACGTGGTGTTTCCACGTGTCAATGACGTGGCGTCTTTGGGCTGACGTGGCAGTCTATTTCAATTGAAAAAACAAAATCTGTATGCCTTACAGTAGGAGGATTTGAACTCTGGCCTCCAAAGGAGAAAGATAGCTATGCTACCAACTCACCCATCCATGTTAGTTAACATATTCAATATATAGGAATTACGTATGAATAAATTATATTAAATTTAGAATAATTAATTATATTATATTATATTAATTAAATATAAAATTATAATAAATGAAATTAAAAGAAAATAGAATAAATTAAGATAATTAAAATATAGAATTTTATTAATTCATATTTTGGGTTAGAGTAAACCATATTAATAATATTTAATAAATAAGATTTTTTTTATTTATCATTTCATAATAAGTTATTTTGTTTATTATTTTATTTTATTTTATTTGAATTCACCTTTTTTATACTTTATCATCTTATGTTATATTATTTTTATTATATTTTAATAAATATAACTTATTATGAAATAATAAATAAAAATAAATAAAAATCTTAAATAAATATAATAAATTAAAAAATATAATTTAAATAAATAAAATGTTAAATAATCGTAAATGAATAATAAAACAAAAAGTGTTATTTGTATATAAAATAATAAAATATTAAAAATCTTAAATGAAATAATAATTTATTATATAATAATAAGTTATTATATTTACTATAAATTTATTTTACATAAATAAATAAAAATATTAAATCAATATAATATTATTAATACGATTCATTCTAACACAAAATATGAATTCAAAAAATATATTTTAATTATCTTAATATATTATTTTTAATTAAATTTTATATAATTTAATTTAATATAATTAAATTATCTTTTAGATTTAATGTAATTAAATTATCTTTTAGATTTAATTTGATTTCTTCATACATAATGTGTATATATATAAAAGGTTATTACATTTAACAACTAAGTTGGATTGGTGTGATGGTAGCAAAGGCTGCCCTTCAACCCTTTTAACCCAGGATGGCAGGATCGAATCCTATATAGGGCGTGCAACATTATTTTTTTTTAATTGACACATGGGTCGCCATGTCAGCGCAAAAATGCCATGTAATTGACACGTGGAATGTCATGTCAACAAAAAAATGTCATATCAGCAAAACGGGCCGCCACGTCAACAGAATAGGCCCGAAGTTGGGCCCTGTGATTCAAATTGCAAAAAATAACTCAAGTAGTGTATTAAATTGCTAAATTGCAAATGTTGTGATTAAATTGCAAAAAAATGAAAGGTGGTGCATTTATATGCAATTTTGCCTAAAATAACTTTCAAAATCTCAAGAATAACTTTTATAATTGAACATATAATATAAATTGAACCTTAAGCATATAATATATCCTTCAATTTAATTCACGAAATTAAAGAGAAGGTTAAGCCATTTTTACCTTCTTCCGGGATTTACCAATCGGCTCGAAAGAAAAGGGAAAACAGAGCCTCGGCCACTCGAACTCGACCTCGGCAAAACTCGATAAAACCCGTATTTACAAACCAGTTGTTGGAACTCTTCTTGCACTTACGGGGCTGCTCAAATGCGGGTTGAAAGGAACCAACCCACTGCTACCCTCGACGAAGGGCTCGAGATTCAGCTTCTGCTGAAAGGGAAAACGCCCGGCAATTGTTTGTCTCTAAAGTGTGTCGCTGCCGACATCATAAAAACAATCACTAGCTGAAAAAGAAACGAGCCACTGCTCGCGGGAGGAAGTCACACGACTAAAAACGTTGCTGTTCGGGGTCTCCGGTTGCTACTAGTGCCGAAGAAACTCATCGAAAGAAGCACGCTGCTGTTCGGGACGCTAAACGAAGGCCGACAGGGGTTGACAACTGGAACGGGCTCGACAGTGTGCTGTCCGACGAACTCGGCTTTGGCTTGACGAATGGGGCTCGCAGTGGACTGAGGCTCGCGAATGGAGATGCAGCGGGGTAGGTCTAGAAGATGAGACAGAGGTCATGGTGGGACCTGCTAGTCGTGAAAAAAAGACCTCCAGATGGCCTACTACACACGGCTCTTCTCGACGGTGAACGACAGCCGACAGGGACCTCCGGCACAGCTCAGTTCACGGCGAGGGCTGCTCGAATTATTGCCGGCGAACGACGCCTGCGAGAAGAAAGGAACTCGCCGGTGATGGAGGGGATTCTTCGACGAGTTCTAAAATTTGAACAGGGGCTAAGAACTTCACAGCCACGTTCTCCTCCTGGCGGGATTGATGATTCGCAATTTGAGGAGGAGGGTTAGATTCATCGACTGGAAATTTGGAATTTTGAGGTGAAGGATTTCTGGTCTCGGCTGTTGCTTTGTCATTCTCTCGAGCGGACAGAGAAACGAGCTACATCGATGGTGATTGATGGCGAAGGATGCACGCGAAGAAAAAAATTGCAATGGAATTCCTCTGCTCTGCTCAGGGGCGGAGCTAGGATTTTAAAATACCCGGGGCTATGAAATTGCGATGATATGGTCCCACCTTAATATAAGCTTCTCTCATTTCATCCATTGGATCGACGGGATATTTCCATATTGGAGTATGTAGTGTCGGATCACGTTCAAAAGAACTCATATCAATTGAGGGCAACATCATCATTAGAAGAAACACGATCTATGCTTGTCGACTTATGCTCTTTTGGCTTAAAGAACGAATTAATAGTATTTCTTTTCATAGTACCACCATCCATTATAATTAAAACCTATCAAGTTAACATAGTAAATTAATCAAGCATTTGGATTATAAAAGCAATCTAAAATATACGGAATAAACAAATAGAAAAGATAATCAAGAATGATATGTGGGTTTTGTACACAATCTTATTATGAAGGCCAATCAAGTATCCACACCTTTTAAAAATATTGAGTACATGATCAACAAGCCTTAACACATATAATTAAACTAAAAACATGTTATCATCTCTACTTCAACATAAATTTAGAACTTTTGACCAATGCTTTGAAAATTGAATCGGTCATTGAACCAGTAAAGCTACTGGTTCACTGGTCCAACCAGTGGTTGAACTGGTATTTAATATACATATTTATATGATAGTTAATAGTAATTTAATATATATTATAAACTATAACATTATAAGTTATAACTATTGTAATTACATAAATAAAATTAAAACAAAATAGTTGATAATAATCTTTTATAAATATAATAATCAAGCCCCAAATTCATTAACACACATGGCCCAGCCTACTATCAGAACTCAAATCCATTTACTAACCCTGTCAATTTACAATACATCTTCAATTCTTCATCGTCTTTCATATCTCACCACTCGCATAAAGTAGACCAAAAAAAAAAAAAAATTGAAATAATATTCTTCTCCTCCTAAGCTACAAAACCACATCATGAATTTGAAGTTAAAATTCTCTTAAGGGCATAGCACTGATAACATACGAAGAAACACCCACCACATGAGCATGGGTCGCGGGCGGATGAGCAAAAGTACCATACCTGTAGAATACCATAAGATGGGCATAATTTCAAAATAGGTCCTATAATTTGGCCACTTTCCAAAAAACCACCCCGCCATTGGCCATTTTCATTTTTGGTCCTATAAATTGTCCATTTAATCAAATTTGGTCCTTTTCTAATCAAATTTGGTCCTATAACTTGATATTTTGGTCCTTTTGTAATCTCATTTTAATCCATATTCTGGATAAAAAGGACCAAATTTGATTAAAATATCAAATTATAGGACCAAGTTTGAAAGTGGCCAATGACGGGGTGGTTTTTTGGAAAGTGGCCAAATTATAGGACCAATTTTGAAATTATGCCCCATAAGATGGCACCCGCACACCGATCTCGCTTCCTCGATTCTTCGCAATCGCTGCACTCACACACCGATCTCGCAATCGCCGGCGCCGGATGGAAGATGTCTCGTTCACCGCTTCAGAGCTTGAAAGAACAAGGGTGAGAATAGAGGGGTTTGAAACTTGCAGATTACAAATTAACATAGTCTATCAATTAGTAGAGCTCGTCTATTTTGTGAGAGAAGAAAAGTGAGATTTATACTGGTTCTAACAAGTCCAACAATGAATTTCAATTTTTTTTTTGGGCTGTGTTTTTGTTTTGTTGGGCTAATTCAAGGCTAACAAGAAATTTACACAGGGCTATTTCACAATAACAATCTCATAAGTAAATTAACTTCTTTCTTTATTTTTTTTTTACCTGGGGCTGGAGCCCACCCTAGCCCATGGGTGGCTCCGCCCCTGGCTCTGCTGCTCGTGGATATATTAGAAGAATGAGACGAAGATTTGGGAAGAGGCGTGAATAAGGGTTTGACTGCGTGAAAAAAAATGAGTTGGGTAAAATCCCAAAATTCCGGGGGTTTTGTTTAAAGGGGAGGGTCAAACACACAAATTATTTAAATGACTCTTTTGAAAAAAATATTTGTTTAAATAACCTTTCCATTAAATAAAGGTAAATTAAAAATTTAAATACCTAAAATAACTTTACATATTAAATGACTATAATACCCTCTTTGTATTACCAATTTTGTATTAAAAAAAAAAAGAGTTTGATCGTCGCTTGTTTCTCTCGGTCTCTCTCTGGCTCTGTCTCTCTCGGTCTCTCTCTCGTGTGCTCCCTCTCTGTCGCTCCATCCTCTCTTCTCTTGGAAAGGTAAGAAAAAAAATATGATCATTACACATAAACTTTTGATTCCATATTGCAAAATAAATGTAGTTATTGTACAGGATCAACAATTCAAGCATGTTAGGGTTTGATGTTATTTTAGATATAAAGCATTATGGTTCATATTTTATTATTTATAAGCATGTTGGTTTTATATTTATCATGTTTTTGTGGCATTGAGGTTTTTTTTTTATTTGTTTGTACATAACGAATATACAGTCGTTATGTAGTTTACATAACGACTGTACATTCGTTTTTATGAAGATATGTCATAAAAAATTTAGATGTGTTATATAATTATTTCATAGTGAATGTAGTTTACATAACCAATGTATTTTCGTTTTGACATATCTCAATGTAGTTTCCTTATAACATATTTGAACGTAGTTTCGTTACTTTACTTTGATATGCATGTTGGTTTCATTGTGGTTTTCATGTTTTTTGTGTCATCTTCTATTTTTTTATATGATGTTGCATTTGAAATTGCATAACGAATATATAGTCGTTATCCATTGTCGTAACGAATTTCTATTCGTTATTTGATGATTTTGTCATAACGAATGTAGATTCTTTAGTTGATTAAATTATAACTAAAATTGTACTTTCGTTATGACAAAAATAGTTGGTTATATATAAATTGTAAAGAGTAAACTTAAGAACATTGTATATTATCTCCTATGTTAGTAACATGTGTTTCCACAATTATCTTGTTGAATTGAACTAACATATATATTTTTTTTTCTTGTAGATATTGATTTTAGCAAAGATGGTGTGGATACAAGTATGCTACTATGTTGAGTTTAAAAATAATACGGATGACACTTGGACGTGGAGATATGTGAATGAAGATGAAAAGAATATCGGAGTTATTTTCGTACGCAACGACATATCTTTCTTGGAACTTGAAGATGCGGTCATGAAGCTCATAAAGATCGATAGCATCTCACACGTAATTGAATTGCGATCACTGAACCCAAGAGTGATGAAACTTCCAATTCCCCCTGTGAAGATCGATTCTGATGACACAGTCAAATGGTATATATCTATTTGTGACAATCATCCTCTTTGCGTAACACTTGTCGAAAAACTTGTTGAGGAAGAAACGAACAATGTTGAAGTTGAAAAAAATCTTGAAGTTGAAGAAGAAACAAACAATGACAATTTAGAGACGATCGAAACACTTACGTGGGAAAATGAAATTACCGAGCCACTCGAAGATAAATGGGATATTATGGTGGAGAATAGAGATAGTCCTATGGAAACAAATGTTGAAGTTGAAGATGAAAGAGGAACCACATTGTTGATAGAAGAGGCGCGTGAGAATTTTTCAACACAATATGCCATGGTTGGAAATGCTAGCTGCTCTATGAGTCCTCTTCGTTTTCCATCTTCTGTGATGATCCCAGAGAATGAAGATGTGCAATGTAACAATATCTTCTCAACCAAAAAGGACTTGGTAGATAAAATTTTGTTGTTGGTCGTGAAGTACCACTTTGAATTTCGAGTGGTAAAATCAACGAAGACCTTATATGTTGTTGCTTGTGTTGAAAGAAATTGTCCTTGGCGTTTGAGAGCGGTTAAGATAGATAGTGGTGAATTTTTTGTGGTACATAAGTATGTCGGTAATCACACTTGCTCTATGAGTGTGCGTCATAAAGATCACAGGCATGCGACGTACAAGCTGATTGGGAAGCACATTTCCGAAAAGTATAAAGACGTCAATCGGATTTATAAGCCGAGGGATATTATTTTTGATGTCCAAGAGAAGTTCGGGATAACAATCAGCTACACAAAAGCATTTATGGCAAAGCATCATGGATTTGGTCTCATTCGAGGTTGCCCGGAAGAAAGTTACGCAAAGCTCCATTCATATTGCTACTATTTGGAGCAAACAAATCCTGGACGATCACTTTCATCGAAACAAGTGTGGACGGCCATTTTAATTTTTTTTTTCATGGCTTTGGGGCAGTGCATTCGTGGATTCCGCTCTTCTATCAGAAGAGTAATATCTGTGGATGGGACGTTCTTAACAGGGAGATATCGTGGTACTTTACTCATTGCGACATGTCAGGATGCAAATCTTTAAATTTATCCACTGGCTTGGGCAATAGTAGACTCCGAGAACCATCTTTCTTGGACTTTCTTCTTTGAAAAGTTGAAAGATATAACAGGTGATTTTCCAGATCTTGTTATAGTTTCGGATAGGGGAACAAGTATTCCTGGTGCTTTTGTTGAAGTGTTTGAACATGCACATCACGGATATTGTAACTATCACCTGTTGAGAAACCTAAAATTGGAGTTTCCAAGGTTGGAATTAGACGCATTGTTTAGGGCAACAGCCGAAGCCTACACGATGTCTCATTTCGAAAGCAACATGGCAGCATTATGCAACAAGCATAAGAATATGCGGGAATACCTCAAAAAAACCGAGTTGCACCGTTGGGCTAAAGCACATTTTAGAGCAACGAGATTCAACATAATGACTACAAATAATGTTGAATCGTTGAACTCTGTGCTAAAGCGTGCTCGAGAATTTCCTATCCTTGGTCTGATTGAACATATTTGGGTGACACTTCAAAGGTGGTTCTATGAAAGAAATCTTAATTCTACAAAATGCAGTAGTATTCTTACGCCACCATTTGAGCAGAAGATGCGCAACAGTTACAACGAGTCCAATGGACTAGAAGTGCTCAATGTGTCCCCGATGATTTTGCAAGTTGGTGGAAGGCATATAGTTGATCTCGAGGAAAAGTTATGCACTTGTCGGAAGTTTCAAGTGGATATGTTTCCATGTGCACATGCTATTGCCACGATAAGATTTGAGAATGGCAACGGCTACACATTTTGCACTGGAATGTATTCGAGCACTTCTTGAAGAGAGGCATACTCTGAACCCATTCACCCTGTGCCTAGTGAGACCGATTGGAAGGTTCCAGAACAAATTATGTCAAGAATTGTGTTGCCGCCACTATCACGACGTCCAAGGGGCAGACCTACATTCGAACGAAAAAAGTCAGCAGGTGAGGCTCGAAAAAAATCAACTTCTAAACCTCGCCAAATGCGTAAATGTAGCAAGTGTTCAAAACCCGGCCATAATCATGGAAAGTGTGAGGAGATTAACCTCAATCAAGTGACGTGAGGTTATATTTTCGACTAGTGTATTGCTTTTGACTTATAGTATTTTCACTTTTGGTATAGTGTTTTGACTCGGTTATATAGTTGCTAAAACTTGAAATTTTATTTTGACTTGTGTATAATGTTTTATGTATCCAATGTAGTGATTATGATTGCTAAAAAAAATGTAGTGATTATACAAATATTTTTACAATGTAGTTGGGAACGCCTATAATATCGTTTTATAGTATTATATAGTAGTATTACACTAAAAAAGACTATAAATATAAATATAACTAAAGTATAGTCGTTATCAATATCGCGGGCGCGACGTATGTCACGCGCGCGACACGTTGATCTTATTTTCTGGACAGAAAGTTGTCCAGGACGTCGCGGCCGCAACGCTCATCGCGGGCGCGTCATATGCGATTGTCGCTAGCGCGATACGTGTCGCGGTCGCGACACCAAATGTGGACCTACAGACCTGCGCGACGGCCTGTCGCGGTCGCGACAAGTAGGCTGTCGCGGGCCTTTTATTTTTTTTATTTTTTTTTTCTTTTGTAGTCGCGACGAAACTCATTTTGTAAAATAATGATACTTGTTTCCTTGGTCATATACGTGTTAACGATTGTATGTTGGTCATATAGCAAATTGGAACGAAATGTTTAAATAACACTTTTTTTTTTTAAAAAAAAAAAAAATAGAAATATGATGTAAAATGTTTGTAAATTCGTTATTTTACATAAAAAAAAAAGAGTAAAACTAGACCAATAACGAGTTTAATATCTCTATAATTTATTATATGACGAATGCATGATCGTTAAAGGTGGAATTGGTCGAAAAACCACTATAACAAATGTACAGTCGTTATTTCTATTATATAACGAATATACATTCGTTATAGTTGTTTTTCGACTAAAACGAGCTTTCTTTATGGTTTTTTCGATCGATTTACTTGATAACGCATGTA
Organism: Striga hermonthica; assembly: GCA_902706635.1. Lineage (NCBI taxonomy): Eukaryota > Viridiplantae > Streptophyta > Magnoliopsida > Lamiales > Orobanchaceae > Striga > Striga hermonthica. The sequence continues at coordinate 1,879,860 of CACSLK010012206.1, read as the reverse complement.
TATTCATGTTACATGTGATTGATCGATAGTTTGAAGTTGTTAGATCGTCGAAAACTTCATCACGGAACAATTTTCTTCAAACAACACTTGTTGTTTTTTTTTTTTTTTTGAAAAAAAAATGGAAATATGATGTAAAATATTTCAAAATTCATTATTTTAACTTGAAAAATGACTAAAATTTGACCTCTTAGGAGTTTATTATCTTTATAATGTATTATATGACGAATGCACGATCTTTAAAGGTGGAATTGGTCGAAAAACCACTATAACGAATGTACAGTCGTTATTTCTATTATATAACGAATATGTTGGGTTCAATATACCGTACGGAACAGAGTTTACTGCGGAATTTAAAATTTTTATAAGTATTTAAATTATAAATACTTATTCCGTACATAAGTATAACGATATAACGAATAAGCATCATTTAAAATCTAGTAACTTTTACTAATTTTGATTTGATATGTAATTCACAAAAATTACCTTTGTTCTTGAACTCCTTCAAAACCGACGATGTATGAGGAAATCAATTCCCGGTTTGGTAACGATCACTTCTTGTGGTTACTCACTTTAGGAATCCAAATGTCTTCCCTCTAATCGTATCCACCTTTTGAAGTCCGGTTCTGACAATAGTTCCTTCGCTAGTAGAAACTACTCGGTTTTATTCAATAAGTATGGAATATATATTTATAAGGAAATTTTTCAAGAACACTTTCTTGTATTATCACTCAACTCTTTGAATGAATTTTTCTCTTGGAAGAATTTAGCTCAAAAACTTAGCCATTTATGTGCAAACATTTTGCACCTATTTATACTAAACATTTTAGCATAAAATAATCAATATTTGATATATTTTATTTTAAATAAAATCAGATTTTATTTAAATAATCATACTAAATATTGACTTTCAATTAATAATGTGATTGGTTTATAACCACCATCAATCATTATTATTGTATTAATAAAAATAAGATTAATTATGTGGATTAGTTAACAACTCCTAACCACCATAATTAATTTATTCTTATTATTATTTAATCTTCAATCATATTAAAGATAAATAATAAAATAATAATTCTTGAAAACATTTTTCAAGATTTTATTATTTGAATATATTCGTCCATTTCCTTATTTAATAATCTTATTATTATTTGGATTTGAAATTTAAAATCCAA
>CACSLK010012206.1:1808950-1820152 GCA_902706635.1 Striga hermonthica | reverse complement strand
CGAACGGCAGATTTACGGCAACCGGGACATCAGACCTGCGACCATCCAACGACGGAGGCAAGCTTTTCACCTAACGTCCGGCGAAGCGAGAGTTTCCCCAGCACGTCTGAGCACCCCGTGAGAGCGGCAGTCCAATACGAGAAATACTAGGGGCTGAGACGAGGCCGAGAACCAAGAGCCATCAACAGCACCGCTCCGGCAACAACCCGGGCCAAGAACCTACCAAACCGAGCCCCTGCCTTTCTTTGTTTTCACGGTAATTTGGCTGAGCCTTATACCCCTATTAATTGGCTGAGATTATGTGTTTAGCATGCCTAGTACCAGTTTGCTTGAAGAGGATAAGAGCTTGATATGTATTTCTTCTGGCTGTTTTTGTTCGTGAATTTTCTTGCTGTATTATGTAAGTTTGGAGGTGTTACTTTCAGCCAAGTTTCAAGTGAAAGCATGCTTAGTTTTATTAATAGGTTTAAAAAAAAGGGACTTATAGCATGAAATGACTTGGTTGATTATTTCTGTTGTGAGCCTTGTCTTGATATCTAAATGGAGCCTCTGATTTTTGTACTTCAATGGCTGAGAGTAAAGTGTTTGTAAGTGTTAAGTTCAGCTTTGAGTTTCAAGTACAAGCATGCCTAAGTTTTTGAAGAAAGAGAGCTTGTTTTATGTTTTGTTTTGTGGAATTTTTGGAAGTTGTTTTGCCTTGAGTGTCCTTCAAAACTATATGACAGGGCCAACCCGGCTGTGTTGGGCACCTGCCGGAGCCATCTAGTAGTTTCAATAGATAAATATATACTAGAGATATAGATATTTATTGAATTTTGAGTTAAAAGATGTAAAAAAATTAACAAAAATTGCCAACCAAATGAATTCTGCAACTTCTTCTTCTTCTCCCTTTAGCACATGTCCTTATGCGCCCTTCAACCACTCAAAACCTAGTCTCCCTGTTCCGCTCCGCCGCTGGGCTCGCTTCTAGACGCTCCGCCGCCGCCAAGAAGAAGAAACCTTCGTCGGCCTCCGCCAGCCCAGGCGCCGCCAAGAAGTGTCCTACCTCCTCCTCACCATTGGCCGACGACGCTGACTTAAAGAAGCACCTCTCCTCCATTACATTTTCATCTTCATCATCCTCGGGATCTGTCAATCTCCACCTCAAGCAGTATAAAGCACCCCTGTCCTCGAAGATCTCCAATTCAACTAGTACCACTCTCCATTCTATTGTCAGTGACAGCTTGAACGCTGATGGTAGAAGAGGTGACGACGGTATGTACAGAAATTTTCTTGCTGTGAGATTCATATTTAGGCCCTTTCTAATTCAGGTGCTTACCTTTTAGTATTCTTTTGTTTTTCCTCTTTGTTGTAGATAAATCAGCAGAGCTGCTGTCTGATGATGCGTCCAGTTTATTGCATGGTATGTGTTATTGATTAAAACTTTTTTTGGATTGAAATACAAATTATTGTAGACTGTAATGCGAGATTGATTTTGGGCTAAGTTGGCCATGTTCCTCAGCTTATTGATGATGTTGTCTGGATATATTTTCGTACAATCATCAACCAATCAAATTGTTTGTACTGTTACGTTTTTGCTGGGATATGAATTTAGCAAATTTCTATCTGTTTAATATATTTTACGACTACAAGTTTGCAATCATGGGTATATCTTGATTAAAAGATTCAGACATTGCTATATATTTAACTGCAGATGAAATGGACCTGGATTGGGAAAATGACCATGAAGGGAAGCAAACTTTTGGACTTGCTGACAGCTTATCAATGTTAGCCAAAATGACAAACGATAATATATTGCTGCAGAGGAAAAATGTCACTGGAGTGAGGAATCATAGGTGGGTTTATAAGAACACACATTGTAGTCGGTTTACCAAGTTGGTCAATATGTGTGGCACGATGCTGGGATCCGAGGCTACCATTGAGATATTTGGGAGATTGGGAACAAAAACGGGCCTTAATGAATACAATGCATTGATAAGGATTTGCATGGAGAAAGCAAGGAGTACTAATGATGAAGATGTTTCACTAGAGCAAATTTATAAGGCATACCAAATATTTAAGTTGGTAACGGAAAGAGGATTTAAAATCAAAGAGGAAATGTATGGACAGCTTCTGATGTATCTAGTTGATTATGGTATGGTTGAAGAGTTCTTTTTCTTCCACGAAATAATCAGAGATAAGAGTCCTGATTCACTTCCACGCTTAGCTTATTACGAAATGCTATTGTGGATGAGAGTCAAGAATGAAGAAAAAATTCAAGAACTTCTTGGTTCAGTTATGGCTAGTGAAGCGGAAGAGAAATCATTATTTCAAGGTCTGCTTCTTGACATTGTAGAGCTTTAATTTTTTATCTATTGTTTATTTACCCTGCTTTCACAACATTTATTTAGATCTTGCAGCGAGTTACTATTTTTTTCTTATTCCCCTTTCTTCTGTTTTATGCTTACATAAACTATATCATAGACGTTCTTTGTCACTGCTCTCTCTCTCTCTCTCTCTCTCTCTCTCTCTCTCGCCCAACCCCCCCACTGGTCCAGCAGTCCCTTAATCAGGGCTGATGCAGTATGTCCACTTCATTGACAACTATTATGTTCCAGTTTGGGTATCTGCTTCCATAATGGTGCACAATGGAAATTGTTCATTTTCTTTTAACTGTCATAATTTTGATTTTTTTAGTTTAAATGTTATGGGGCGCATATAGCTTCATAAGTTTGAATAGTCCAGTTAGACATGGCCAAAATCTGGGCCGGGTCACGACCCGGCCCGGCCCGCCGGGCCGAAGGGTTGGGTTTGGTGGACCCTGAACCGGCACGGCTTAGGTCCGTGCCGGGTCCATGACCCGCCGGACCGGGCCGGGCCCGGGTCTGGACCCGTCCCAATAAAAAAGAAAGAAAAAAAAAGAAAAATTCAAAAATCATACATTTTTGTCGTGTCGACCCTGACCCGGCCCGGCCCGCCGGGTCATGGTAAAAAATCCCGACCCGGGATTGGCCCGGATGAAATCCGAGCCGGGTCCGGACCCGTGGTCAACGGGTTTGACCAGGCCGGGTCGGCGGGCCGGTTGACCCGTGGCCATGTCTAAGTCCAGTGATATTTGCTTGATATTGCTGTTAACTAAACATGGGGCAGGAGAAGAAACGTTCACAATTGTCATTGTACAGGTATTTATATTGCTCAATGACCTTTCCAGTACAATACTAACTACTATTTGTCGCAAGATTTTCTTACTAATGTATTTTATTTGTGTTGGATTACTATAAGCCTGTCATTTGTCCTTTCTTTAATATGATAACGTCTATTCTTTTTTTGCAATGATATGGGGGTGATGGGATTAACATTCAAGTGGACATGACATCTTAACTTTTACTGCATCATAAGTGCCGTTTTTCTGGTGGCTTCTTGTTGTATTTCTTTTTCTGTTCTTTTTTCCTTTTATCCTAAAATGAGAGTTAAAACTTATATATGTAGTGGTGCAATATTTATGTTGTTTAATATATCCATGCTCATATGTTGGTAAGTGTTCGACTCATGTCAGCATACAGTTTATCTAATCGGAGTGTCACAACTATCTTGCAGAAAGCTTATTGATGGCATTGTGCGAAGGTGGCCGCAGAGAAGATTTTTTAATGCTACTGGATACGATTGACATAACTAAAGTTTCGCCAGTTGCATCTATACAGCGTGTCTTCAGGGCATTGGGGGAGCATTTGCTGGAACCTCATGCAGAAAGATTTCTGCTGGTGCTGAAAAGAAGTGGTTAGTACACAAAATGTTGGATATTGCAATTAAGAAAATTCAGTGATGAATCCATTGTAAAATTTTGGAGTTTTTTGAACTGAGCATATCAAATCATACCAGGATGGTTTGTGCCTTTATAGATTTTGGTTCATAAAGGGAAACTATTTTATTCCGTGCAAAAACCCTTCAATCTCACATGGAAGAATTGTCTGCGTTAAAAATGATGTTAAAGAATCTCTGCGTTAAAAATGATTAACATCTTTGCGTTATATCATATGAGGTCACTGTAAATTATCTAAATTTTATGCCTTGTGCTAGACCATAGGTGCATCTCTATCATCTGTATGTTCTTATTTATTTTATTTATTTATTTATTTATTTTTTTATTATTTCTGTATACTTGAAGCAGCCTACCAGGGGTATTTAGGGCTTCAAATGGTATAGTTTTTTCTTTAGATCTTACCAGGCTTATTTGGCAATATGCTTGTGTGCTATTTGTCTAGCAGACATTGGAGCTGAAAACATCTCAAACTTCATCCATGAATATGCGGTTAGCCTACCAAACTTAGCGGTGAGGAATTTCTCATGAATGCTAATGGTAAAGTTTTTGAGTCTGTAATTTGTGGGATAGTTCAGCTTAAAGCAGCTTAATCTTTTGAGAAATATGAATGTGTTCAAGCCTTTCAAATGACGAACAATTTGGTTTTAATTGCAATGATTCTCGTTCAGTTTTGTTGGTTTCTAAAGATAACTTGCACATTCAAACCATATTTGTTCTTTTAAATGGAGCTATATACTAGTACGAAGTTCCTATTTGCCTATTTCATCCCACATGATTACATATCTATGGGTTATGGGCCACTGTTTTCAGTTATGATTGTGATTGTCTTGAGATAGTTTGCTTTTCGCTATACTTTTCATTTACCATTATTGGGACATACTAAGCAAGAGGTTGTCGTTTTTGGTATTATTATTTGACCAAGTTGTGGCCATTTACTTCTCTCATTAATGATCTGAAATGACTACTTTTTTTTTTCTCCTGTTATGAATTTTTGGAGTTTTTTATTGCTTTTCAAAAATGAATACTTGATACATCCAAAGCTTTTTGGTATTAGTATCGAATGTTTTGGACCATTCTTTTTCTCGATGTTTTGTCCTAGGTTTGCTAAGTTGTAATTTGCTGGGCTATATAGGTTGAAGATATCATCATAAAGTTCAGAAAGTTACATACTAAGTTTGAGGTGCTGCCCACATCAACACAGTATGAGAAGCTCGTTAGATATTGTTCTGAATTCTTCAAGGTATATGCAATATAGAACTATTTAATTAATGCGATATCTTTGATGAAACAAATTTCCTTTTATTCTTTTAATTAAAAAAACTTCGTTTCATCTCTGGCTTAATATATGCTTGCCTTTCTTTTTTTCATTAATACACACTTTTAGGTACATGAGGCACTCTGTGTGGTTGATGAGGCGTGCGGATCTGGAGTTGGTATATCATTAGAGTCATTTCATTCAATATTAGATGCTTGTTACAAGCGGTGCGAGTTTAATCTGGTCTGCGGATCTCTCTTCTCCTTTTGCCTTTATGATCATGCTTCATATCTTCCTTGACATTTTTCTTTTCCCTTATCTATTGGTATGTGGTAGGAACCCTTCTTAATGTAGAAAATAAGAACCTTGTTGAAGTACATTGAAGATACTGCTACTTTAGCGGTGCACAATATTATTTTTAGCGGTGTTGTCCTAGTACATATAATGGATTTGACCACTATATATATAGTAGCATCACATACAATGTATTTTAGCAGTACATATAACATACTTTAGCAGGCTTTTTTAGTTTCTGTGTCAAAAATTCATTCCTACTTGATCCATTACCTATGCAATCGAAGAACTAATGGAGTGTATTCTCGGTTAATCGCAACACTATGCATTTGAAGTTGGTTGAGAACCTCCATAGGGTATATGTGTCACACCCATGTTGATTTGCATGTGCATCACAAGTTACGGATAAGTGCATGTGTGATGCAGTGTAATGGCAGAGACGTGAGTTTTCTGATAGTATATATACAGATATGTAATTCTTTGTTACACCAGTTCGAGCTGTAATGTTTGTCTTTTATTATCCGGACTACATTGATGTCCCATATTAAATGCCAAAATGTGTTTAAAGATATGTGCTGTAGCTTATCATTGTTATCAATTGATATATATAAAGCTTGAAATGGAATAGCATTTGTGCATTAGCAATCAAATGAAGTTAGAATTGCTTTCTAATTTATAACAGTAGAGTGCTTTGAGATGCTCAGAGACATTGATGTCTGAGAATAACTTTATAGGTAAACGATATTGAAACATGAGTTTGATTTCTACGGTTCTTAAATAAATGGCATATGGGCCAGACAATATTCATATATTAAACCAGAGACTTTATTTGTGGAGATGGTTGTAGTTCTACAGCATCAATCAATCTTTTGATGCAGAACTATAAGTTCCCGTTTTGAAAATTGGCAAATACGAAAAATTCAGGAAGGAGATATGCAATTGTTTTGCCCTTATGCTTGAAAATTGGGATTTGTTGGAGAGAGGAGTGAAAGGACCATTGGATTCGAATGTCATGTCATCTTGTGGCATTTAGTTGTGTACATGTGACACTAATTCAATCAATCAATCAACATACCCAATTTATTCCCAACGGGTTGGGGTCTGGGAGGTCAGTTGTACGCAGACCTTACCCTTGTAATTATACAAGGAGGCTGTTTCCATAGCGACCCAAGGTACATGTGACACTAATTAATTGGATTATATTGATATGATCTCCTTCAATTTCCAGGTTCATCAGATCAAGTCGAGGATCTCTCAGCAGAATCTAAAACCTAATGATGAGACCATCAGGAAGATGATACTACTATATGTGAAGATGAAAGACGTAAATTTCTTAATTCGTTGTATCAAGCTTAACATGTAATAGGCTGTCATGGTTTCAGTTTTATATTTATTCGGATGCAGTTTGAAGGAGCATATGGATTGATCAATGATCTACCAAACATGGGCATTAATCCAACAGCTGGCATGTACAACACTATAATGGCTGAATATTTCCGCGAGGTTGGTTTGATTTCCTGAATGCTCAATTGTCTTACAGGCCTTCGGTAGCATTTAAAAGTATTTGCCCAATTTAGAATTGCTTAATACAACAAATATGATGTTCTAATCCAATGTTACCTGATTTGGGGCAGTAAGAGAACTGAAGATCAAGCTTTGATAACCATTTATTTATCCTTATTTATGCCTAACATCTGTTTTGCTTTGCTTTTTTGCCGTTTCCTATTTATCGGTAGATTGTTGTCAACTTCTTTCTTGCTACTAATTTCATGAACTAACAATTTTGTACCATTTGCCCAAATTCGCACACGACACATTTATGGTGTCGTATACAGTTATATGTAACATAGGGAAAAATGTATGCTGAATTCTGCTTCTAGTTGTTATGCCTAATTATTGACATTTTCAATTGCTGCATCCTCCAGAAAAAGGTTCAGAGTGCTATAAATGTTCTCAAAGAAATGGAAGGTGCAGATGTCAAACCTGATGCTCTGACGTACAGCTATCTTATAAATAATTGCCACTCGGAGAAAGATATCATTAAGGTACACCAGAGGGTTCAAACATCTTGATCGGCACATATGTGAAATATTATACATCATATAACTGAAGATGAATATGGCACCTAATAAGTTCTTTAAATTTGAATTCTTATTCCATAATTTTAACTTGTTCCCATATTAGTGGTTTGTTTGTGAAAAATTTAACCGTTGTTTACATGCACTTTTTCTAAGTGCATATACATTTTTGTATAGAATTCTTGTAACTGAACTTTGATTAGGAGAGCCTTAACGATTTGAGTGAAAGCTGAATCTTGCTGTCCCTTGGATTGTTCAGTTTCAGGTTCTCAAAAGTGTTATCAAAAGCATTTGCAGATGTTGCTGATGAAAGTCTCACCTAATTTTAATTTGTATTCAGTCCCTTTTTAACTTCCTCAAGACAATACTGATTTAATATTCCTTCTCGAGAAAAGAAAATTTTCTGCTGCTCTATACATGATTTTGTACTTATTCAACTCAAATGGTCTGTCGTGATTTTTGCAATTTAATACCCTGTAGATCTTTGAGGATATGAGCAACTCTGGAGTTAAACCCACGAAATGCGTTTTCATGGCCCTTATAAATGCTTATGCAGCCTGTGGACAGTTTGAGAATGCCAAAAAGGTATGGAATTCTATCTTTCCCAGTCTTTGCTTCTCCTCCAGTCAAATGGAACAATGATTTATCCTAGAATAAAGGATTGCTCCTTCGCTGCTGTGATATGAAATTATTGATGTCAATTTGCAGGTGATACTGAATGCGAAAATACCAGTAAAAGACTTAAACGAAGTCAAGGCTGCTCTAGTTGAAGCTCTTGCTGAAAACGGCCAGTTATCTGATGCTATTATGATTTACGAAGAAATCAAGAAAGCTGAGTGTGACCTGAGTCCCAAGTCCATTAGATGTCTTATTGTAAGCCAACCCTTCCTGTTTGTTTATCAGCTATTATGCTTTTCTCAGATGTCATATGTATTTGCGCTTATTCTGGACAGGAACATTTTCAATCAGAAGGTGAATTGAACAAATCGCTTCAGTTGCTTAAGGAAGTAAATGGTTCACCCTATTGGCATGACGCCTGCTTTACAGTCATATCCCATTGTGTTCGATATGAAAATTTAAGGTCTTATTGCTTGTCGGCATGTATTCATAACTATATTTGAGTAACCCTGCTTGGTTATGATTATTTTATTTGATTCAGGTGTACCATTGATTTATTAAAGCAACTGCAGTATAAATACATGAATGCTGATGTTGCCCAAGAAGTGTTGTTTGATGAGGTATTGGCCTTCTTTCACCCCCATGTGTTTATGAACGACTACCCAATGAAGCTTACTATCATGTTTGGTGCAAATCTTGCTATTTACTTGAAATGGCAACTATTTAGGAGAAATAAATAAATAAATAAAAGAAAAAAAAATGAAAATTGAGATAAACCTGAGATATGAAGTAATCTGTTGACTTTGGAATATGCGAAATTTCATTGAATGTATCATCTTGTTAAACTGTTTCTTGTGAAGACTTGGCCTATAAAATACAACCATCATGGGTTCTAACGAAACAAGTTCACAAGAAACAGAAATGACTGTATAAGGATCTCTAATCAGCATAAATTTTTAACCGAATAATTACTTGTATTCTGCACTTTCAGATCCTGCTACTTTATGTTCCTTATTAAGTGCCGCATTGATTGTGTAGTACTTCTTGCAACTTAAATTGCATTAGTCTTGCTTTTTTCTAACTCTACCACGAAGTAGGTATTTTGCATACTTGCGGAGAAAGAGTCAAAAGACATGCAGTTTGGTCTTGATCTGCTTCAAGCACTTAAAGAAGAACTCGGAGTTCACCCTTCACGAAAATGCCTGGATTTTCTTTTGACCGCTTGTGTTAGTGCAAAGGATTCAAAGGCTTCCTTTGTTATTTGGAAAGAGTACAAGGCAGCTGGTCTTCCTTACAACGTTTTATCTTATGTTAGGTAATGACTTTCTACTTGCCTTTTTTGTTTGTAGTTATCAGATCTAATTCTACAGTTTGAACATCTTTTGCATATTTTCATTAGGTGAGCCATTTTCGATTTCCTTTTTTCTGCTTATTTGACTACATTTCAATTTTATGTCGTTGATACTTGTGCAGGATGTATCAAGCTCTTCTTGCCTCGGGTGATCGTAAGTCTGCAGCAAAGGTGTTAAATAAAATAAAGCAAGATGATCCCCACGTCCGGATTGTTCTCAGAGCATGCCGGAACACATATATAAAGCCTCCTTCAGTTCAGAAAAGGCAGAAGAAAAAAAAGAAGGCACTAGTGGCAACAATGGGGTTGATGGATGCATTGGGAGCCAAAACCAAGTAATTAAATAAGTATGTTGGGCAATACAGAGAAGTCCCAAGGGAGTTGGTTAATCTTTTCCTAAAAGCCTTTGTTTTTGATAGCAGTCTATTTTATGCCATTCAAATTGGCAAATTTGGATATTGTAGATTAAGGGCAATGTGAATCTGTCATGTTGAAGAACTGGCAAATTGTGTTGATATGTATATATGGCCAAATGCTTTTGTTCATTTTAGGCTTTGAATTTATAAATAGAACGAATCACACCCATAATGGTATGCATGCTTGGTAATTAGTTCGTGTGATGATTCCAGTTGACGACTCGATACAACAATGATGTTGACTCCATTTTAAATCTTGGAAGATCATTGAACTACTCTAACGTAATCATGGGAGCACCTGCTTCAAATTTCGAATGTCCACCTTAGTAAAGAGTACTGCAAGTTGGGTGGCTCGGGTTTTCTGAGGTTCTTTTGAGCTTTCCGATCGTGGACAATCTTGGATCTCCTGCGTTTCTCAATGGGGAACTTGTCGGGGCTGATGGTTGTCTCTAAGATCGGGTCTGGGGTGATGAGTTTGAAACGGGCCGGGGTTTGGTATGGGCGTAGTAGAGTGAGATATAAGGGACTTGTGTTGATATGGAGGGAAAGGAGTAATGACACTTGAAGCCATGACAAGTTGAGTACAATGCAAGCACACACATTCAACTAAAAAGAAGATAAGATGGGCTTCCAAAAGGATAAGTCGAAAAAAGGGAAGATATCCAAGGCTTTGAAAGGTTTTTGCGGTTTTGCTATTTATTAGTACATGCACCCATACTATATAAATTGTTCTATATTATTTAATATTTATTATTTTTTACCTATCATTATTAATGAAGTCTCGTTCATGCATGAAATATAAATTCTTAAAAAGCTAAAATTATCAATATAAGACTTCAATTGACATTAAAAAAAAATAATCAACTATCAATTCATGAAAAAAAAAAATAAAAAATTCTCATTCTCTCTAGTATTTTTCCTCCCCCTTCTCTCTAAATTTTTTCTTCTCTTTTTTCCTTTTAACCCTTTCCTTCTTTTTTTCTTTTCTTTTCTTTATTTATTTATTTATTTATTTATTTTTTTTTCTGGCCGGTTGGTGTTTTAGGGCTCTTTTTTTTGGTCTCAAGTCGGCCGCCGGCGGCGGCTGGTTGCCGGATCCCGGCCACCTCTCTTTTCCTTTTTTCTTTTCTTGTCTTTTTAGGTTTCAGTTCTTGTTCAGTCCAAGTTTTCTTCCCCCTTTTTTTTTCTTTTTCCGTTTGGTCTCAGATGTCCAAGCTCTCGGCATCGGAAAGTTTCCCGACAGACCCTCCCCAGACTCCGGCCAGCTTTTTTGTCGGAGTTGGAAGCTCTCTTTTTGGATTTTAGGGAGGCTTTTCTTGGCCTTCATGGCAAAAACCTAAAAAAAGAAACACAATAGAAAGTGACGGGAAGCTCCCCTTCTCGGACCTCAC
>CACSLK010012206.1:1759841-1771928 GCA_902706635.1 Striga hermonthica | reverse complement strand
TTTTTTTTTTACCTAAATATATATGTAATATATTAAATTAAGTATCTTACAAGCAATATTGTACTCTTAAAAAAATGTAATATTTTTTTATATTGGACTATCTATTGGGCTATATCTATCCCAATTTATTAAAATCGAAATAAGCAAATTATTGTTGTTTGTTATGTACATTGTTTTTATTTTTTATTTTTTACTCAATAATTAAACAAAAAAATAAAATGTATGTTAAAATGAAAATATAGTTGTTTTTATTCTCTCTATTTTGCAACTTAAATATAGAATAAAATTGTAAATATAAATAATAAAATAAAAAAAAAATATAGATATTAATCAGCATTGTCGGTTGTATCTATTATTGAGTTACTATTTAGAGAAATGTCATACACTAAAAAATTAATGATTATACATATAAAATAAATAAAAAAATATATATTAATTAAACCGGTTCGACCATTGGTCCGACCAGTGAACTATTGAACCAGTAGTTTGGCCGATTCGATTTTCAGAACCATGTTAATACCTAAACGTAACCTCAAAATTGTGCACATCTTTTATAAAATAAGAATATGTCCATATTGTTTAGCCAGAATCAAATTCCTTCTTTATCTTGCGGTAATGGATCTTTTATTTTGATCGTGGAGGACCACATCAATGCCAAAGGCACCTTATCAAGGAATACAATTTAAGTTGTTAAAACTTATAAGACAATACACGAGAAACCAAGATTGTCCCAATGAAGCTTTAAAACTTGTAAAGACAAGAAAAGAGAAAACCAAGAAAGCCCCAATGAAGCTTTTCATAATAGTACTTTGGTGGAACAAAAGTTGTCATCTTTGAAGAAATCATTTTGGTAGGCAGCAGCATGAGTAATACCTATCAACCACCGGAAAATTGGCAGTCCTGTCAAATCGGGGGCAAATCGAGTGCGGTCCCACACAAGTGAAGCGCATCATAAGAGGGTTAGCCCAAATGAAGCCCAAGTGGGGTTTCATCCCAAAATCAATTGGTAGTAGGAGGAGTAGTCCACTAGGCTTATAAGTTAGGTCCATTTACCCTATCAAATCAATGTGGGACAACTCACAAGTGACATTCGGGCCGGGTAGAGAGAGTCATTGCAGGTCCTAGGACAGGCCTGCTCTGATACCATATTAGAAACGGGGGAAGAGAGTGCGGTCCCACCAGATGAAGGCGCACCATAAGAGGGTGAGCCTAGATGCACCTTAGTGAGGTTCCATCCCAAAACCAATTGGTAGTATGAGGAGTAGCCCACTAGGCTTATAAGTTAGGCTTATTTACCCTATCAAATCAATGTGGGACAACTCAAAAGTGACATTCCAACAAGTCCGGATAGGATTACTGGATTTATCTTACAAGCAATATGGGATCAGGCCTTAATCAATAGTCAATGGAAATGCCGATTTGTTACATTTTGAGCCAAAAAAAAAAAAAAAAAAATTGAAATTAGAGAAAAAAAATACTGTTAGATTAATTATAGTTTCCAAATTGTATTTTATATTCTTAGTCATATTGTATATAGTTGTTAAACATGTAAGTGCGTTTTATATTCTGTTCCCTTCTCCTTAGCAATTTAGGTAACATTAGCTTTTGGTATAAATACCAAACACTGTACAGTTTTTGACCTAATTCATCAATACAAAATTTATTTTCCTTTCTCTCTCTCTCTCTCTAAACTGATCGCCGTCTTCATCTTCATCATCTTTCATTCAGATTCACAATCTAACATGGTATCAGAGCCAGGTTCTTTGATCTCTGGTGCTATTCCGCTGCAATCGATTGTTGTTTTTCTACATATTGATATCTCATTCGATTTTTTCTGATTTTTTTTCGATTTTTCGCTGTGCTCTAACCCTAGATCTGTGCTCGTTCTCCTCCGATCTGCACTTGTTGTGACAGATCGTTGTAGACTAACACTCGATCTATACATATTGTTTTGATTCTCGTTCAAATTTGATCTCTGATGGCAAATCCTAACCCTACCGACGACCCGACTTCTCCATATTTTGTCCATGCGAGCGACAATCCAGGAGCGCTCATCGTGGCTGAGCTTTTCACCGGGGAGAATTATGTTTCATGGTCCCGTGCTGTCTCTATGGCCCTCAGTGTTAAAAACAAACTCAGTTTTGTCGATGGTACAATTTCTGCCCCTAATCCTACTAGAAATCCTTCTGAATCTCTTGCTTGGGTGCGTGCAAACAATCTGGTATTGTCTTGGTTGTTAAATTCTGTTGGTAAGGACATCCGCTAGTCCTTGTTGTTTTTCTCTATTGCACAAGAGGTTTGGGATGAACTTCGGTCCAGATATGCTTTAACTAGTGGTCCTAGGGTTTTCCAGCTTGAAAAATCCTTAAGTTCTATGGATCAAGGGTCTCAGTCTATCACTCAATATTATAACTGTTTCAAAGGTCTGTGGGATGAATATATCACATATAGGCCTATTTTTCGTTGTCATTGCGGTGCATTCAATACTTGTTCATGTAATATCTTTGATGCTATGACTGCTGCACAGCAATCTGACTCTGTTATGAAATTTTTGATTGGCCTAAAAGATTCCTACTCATCCTTGAGAAGCCATTTTCTACTGTCATCCCCACTGCCTCCTCTTTCCAAAGTATATTCCCTCTTACTTCAAGAGGAAAGTCAGAGAAATCTATCCTCATCTTCTAAATCCTTTGATACTGTTGCCATGGCTGTCAAAACTACCACACACTCTACTTTCAAACCATACAAACCTCCATTCTTGAAAGACACATTCCAGAAAGACAAAAAGAAATATAAATGTAACCATTGTGGCCTTACCAACCATTCTACAGACCATTGCTATCAGGTCATTGGTTATCCACCCCACTGGAAAGGTCCCAAGGGTCCTAAAATTAACAATGATCATATTTCTGTCAACTCTGTGTCTACTGTTTCCCATGATTCTCTTACTACTGACAGTCTCTTTACTGAGTTCATGGAATTTAAGAAATCCTATGAGAACAAACAAGGAGTTGGAGAGCAAAATCACACTCCTGTTGTTGCCTCTGCAGCTATTTCCACCTCTAACCAAGGTAACCTAATAAATCCATCTCTGTTTAACAAATATACTTGGATTTTGGATACTGGAGCCTCTGATCATATGATTTGTGACTACAATCTCTTTACTTCAACCACTTCCCCAGTTTCTATACTTGTTAATTTACCAAATGGACAAAGTACTTGTGCAAGTCATGTGGGACAGATACATCTGGGACCTAATCTTGTACTGCACAATGTACTATTTGTTCCAACTTTCACCTTTAACCTGATTTCAGTTTCAAAATTGACAGTCACAAACAACTGCCTAGTCAGTTGTTTCTCCTCTTATTGCAAATTACAGGAGCTGAACACCAAAAGAATGATTGGTTTTGCTGAAGCAAAGAATGGTTTATACCATCTCAATATTCAAAGTACAAAATGTAACACTTTTTGTAATTTTTCTAATTCTTCAAACACTGTTTCTAATGCCACTGTTTGGCATCATAGACTTGGACATCTCTCTTTTCACAAACTTGTTCAGCTTCCTATTTCTGTTAATAAAGACAATATTTCTGATTGTAATCCTTGTGACATATGTCACTATTCTAGACAAAGGAGGCTGCCATACTCTGTAAGTAATTCTATAGCTTCTGCTTCCTTTGATCTTATTCATTGTGATATATGGGGTCCATTTTCAGTCTCTTCTTATGCTGGTCACAAATACTTTCTTACCATTGTGGATGATCATAGCAGAACTACTTGGATTTATCCCATGCTTGCAAAATATGATACTTCTCATCATATCATGCATTTTTATCAAATGGTTAAAACTCAGTTTGACAAAAGCATAAAATGCATAAGGACTGACAATGGTCCTGAGTTTTTCATGCATGATTTTTATCATTCCACTGGCATTATTCATCAAACTAGCTGTGTTGAGACTCCCCAACAAAATGGAAGAGTTGAAAGAAAACACCAACACCTCCTGCAAGTAGCTACAGCTATCTTATTTCATGCCAACTTGCCATTACATTTTTGGATGGACTGTGTATTAGCTGCTGTGCATATCATAAACAGAATTCCTTCTTCAGTACTAAACAATAAAAGTCCATTTGAAATTCTTTATAATAAACAACCCACTTATGATCACCTAAAAGTGATAGGTTGTTTATGCTATGCTTCCACATTGACATCACATAGATCTAAATTTGCTCCTAGATCATCAAAGTGCATATTACTTGGATATCCATTGGGTTGTAAAGGTTATAAACTTTACAACCTGGACACCAAGCATACATTAATTACCAGAAATGTGACTTTTTATGAGTCTGTGTTTCCTTTCAAAGAAACCAACATAATCTCACCAAGCAATTCTGAAGCTTTGTTCCCACAACCATCTTCATTTATCCATGACAACCATAACTCCTCAACACCAGTCACTACAAATCCTCAAACTCATACTCCATCTCCCACTTCTTCACAGAATCTGCAACAACATACCATTCCTCCTCCACAACCTACATCCCCAAATACACAAATACCAACATCAAACTCCTCAACACCAGTCAGGAGATCCACAAGAATCAAAAAGCCACCCTCATACCTCAATATATACAAGCACTCTATTCCTTTTTCTTCTTCTAACCTGTCATTCACTGATACACAGACTGTCACATCTGGTACATCTTTTTACCCTATTCAAAATCATTTGACAACTGCTAGATTAAGCAACATGCATTCATGCTTCACTGCATCTATCACTACTATACCTGAACCAAAAACATACAAGCAAGCTGCCAAAGACCCTAACTGGCAGGATGCTATGTCTAAAGAACTGCATGCCTTAGAAACAACCAATACCTGGATATTAACTGATTTGCCCCCTGGTAAAAATTGTATTGGTTGTAAATGGGTCTACAAAGTGAAATATAACTCTGATGGTTCTTTAGGCAGGTACAAGGCAAGGTTAGTAGCCAAGGGTTATACCCAAGAAGCAGGTATTGATTTTTTTGATACTTTTTCACCTGTTGCAAAGATTACAACTGTGAGAGTTCTTTTAGCTATTGCCTCTGTTAATAACTGGTTTTTTGCAACAACTAGATGTTAATAATGCTTTTTTACATGGTGACTTGGATGAAGATATTTACATGATCCCTCCCCCTGGTTATGTTCCTGAAAATTCTACTAAAGTTTGTAAACTTGTTAAAAGTTTGTATGGCCTTAAGCATGCTTCTAGACAGTGGTTTCAAAAGCTTACTACCTGCTTACTTGATTTTGGTTATAGTCAGTCCTCTGCTGATTGTAGTCTCTTCATTAAATCATCTCCTGGTTCATGTACTGCTTTACTAGTATATGTAGATGATATTATTCTTGCTGGGAATGATATGACTGAGATTAACTCCATAAAACACCATCTTGATACTTGCTTCACCATTAAAGATCTTGGTCAGTTAAAGTACATGCTTGGTATTGAAGTTGCACATTCTGAACATGGTATTAATCTTTGTCAAAGAAAGTATGCATTGGATATTTTAACTGATACAGGATTTCTTGGTTCAAAACCTGCCAACTCTCCTATGGATTCCAATTTGAAATTAACATCTGCTTTTTCTAATGATAATGAGCTGGTAGATGCTACATCTTATAGGAAACTTGTTGGTAGATTATTATATCTTACAATTACCAGACCAGATTTATCTTTTTGCATTCAAGCTTTAAGTCAACATATGTCTGCTCCCACACAACAACATCTCAGTGCTGCACACAGGGTGCTCAGGT
Organism: Striga hermonthica; assembly: GCA_902706635.1. NCBI lineage: Eukaryota > Viridiplantae > Streptophyta > Magnoliopsida > Lamiales > Orobanchaceae > Striga > Striga hermonthica. The sequence continues at coordinate 1,766,132 of CACSLK010012206.1, read as the reverse complement.
ATATCAAAAACACAGTTGGCAAAGGTATTCTCTATCCCAGAAACTCTCAATTACTTTTGCATGGTTTTAGTGATAGTGACTGGGCTGGTTGTATAGACACCAGGAGAAGCATCACAGGTTATGCCTTTTTTCTTGGATCTTCTTTAATATCCTGGAAATCTAAAAAGCAAACAACTGTTAGTAGATCATCTGCAGAATCTGAGTATAGGGCATTGGCTTCTGCCACTTGTGAAGCTCAATGGCTCCTTTATTTGCTTAATGATTTACAGATTTCTCATTCATGCCCTGTGATCTTATTTTCAGATAGCAAATCTACATTAGCCATTGCCAACAACCCAGTTCAACATGAAAGGACCAAACACATTGAGATAGACTGCCACCTTGTGAGAGAAAAGCTTTCTAAGGGCATCATTGATTTGAAGTTTGTTCCTTCCAAGAACCAAGTTGCTGACATCTTTACTAAACCATTGGGCATTCAACCTTTTCATGATAATATCTGCAAGATGGGCATGCTGGACATCCATGCCCCTCTTGAGGGGGGGTGTTAGATTATATATAGTTTTCAAATTGTATTTTATATTCTTAGTCATATTGTATATAGTTGCTAAACATGTAAGTGCGTTTTATATTCTGTTCCCTTCTCCTTAGCAATTTAGGTAACATTAGCTTTTGGTATAAATACCAAACACTGTACAGTTTTTGACCTAATTCATCAATACAGAATTTATTTTCCTTTCTCTCTCTCTCTCTCTAAACTGATCGCCGTCTTCATCTTCATCATCTTTCATTCAGATTCACAATCTAACAAATACAATGTCATAGACATGATGTAGCTATTGTGTGGTGTAAATTTTGAAACTTATGTTGTAACATGGACCGAGACGAGGATAATGTGATGCTTTGGACTTTGAAGTTTTATTAAAATCTAAGGCCTTGTATTTGATCCAGTTAACCGACATTTTTTCCTCATCCGTTGACACTGTGGGAACGTCATAGAGAAGAGAAAATAAGATATAGCTAAAAGAAAATAAACAAAGGCATGTGAGAATCCAATAACGTTAAGATAGCTAAAAGAAAATAAAATAAGGCGGGACCTTCTAACATCAGATACCCCTTATCTAGGAGTGAGCATCGGTGCGGTTCGGTCAAAAACCGCACCGCACCAAAAAACTTGGAAATTGTGGGGTCACAAAGCACGCACTATGAACGTCGTTAAAGGACTACCTTTTTCTGCTTACCCGAATATGTTGGTTGACCGAGCTGCATGTAGATGTTGTCTAGCCATCGATTGAATCCTCACGTTTTGGTGTTTGCCAATTGCTACTCATGTAGAATGAACGGCATGGTGGCTGACGTCGTGGGGGCACATCCTTGCGAACATGACATTGGAACTAGACGGGGTAATCTTAGGAGGCTTAGTCTTGGAACAGTTACCTGTTTTGACCGACTTTCCCTTTCTCCAGACAATCTCATTAATTTTGGGAATTTCTTGTTGTGTGCTAGTTAATTGTACGTTTTCTATTTTTTTCTCGGTTCTGATTTGAATCAAATTTAGTATTTTTACTTCACCGGAGTGATACTGATCACTGCTCAATTCGATGGTTTACCAATATCTGCTGTATGTTAATGTCTCTTGGTATAATTTTTGCATCTTTCAATTTCATACACCAACACTCACTTTGTTTTTGTGACGACTGGTGACAGATAAGGCCTCTCCTTGGAAACCCATAGAAATTTTTGCCCGAGCATGTAAGCTGGTGGTTGAGAGATTCAAAAATTGTGCGTATGAGCGTGATTTTCATACCGACTGCGTTGGGCCCTCGTTGAAAAAATGATAAAAAATAGCACAAATAAGACAAAAAAAATTAACATTATATAAAAATTCTATTTTTTTTTTTAAAAAAAAAAGTGATGACTTAAGATATATTATTATCAAAACAAAAATATTCATCTACCAACTGCAAACCCATTAAGTTGTATATTATGTCAAGATCTCATGAATTTTCCTACCTTCCACAATATTTGTAAGTGCACAAATTAAATTTTACTCGATTTGGGTAGGAGAGCAATAATATTTCTCAATATGTGGATCAAAGAATTTACTATAATTTCATTTCTTAGTTTATTTCATAGTAGATACGAATTTTCATTGGTACAATTCTCTAACATAACAATTATTATAGTACCACGTCATGTCACGAGAGATTTATATAAAGTTACAATAATAAATAAGAGATTGTAATAAGAAAACTTTAATATGAAAAACAAGAAAAAAAAACTAATTAAGAAATAACTTCATTTACAAATTTATATTTGTACAATCACTTAAGTTATATTTAATTTTCTGAATATATGTAATAAAAAAATATTAATAAAATATATAAAACTCCTTGAACCTAAACGCTATGATCCGCCGCTGCTTGACTTGGTTCCAAGAAACAGCATTTGGGGCCCCCGAAATCCTCAATAAGATGGATTCAGATGACTAGAGTTGTGTTCAGAGCATGGCACATTATGCTGAGGGAATGTGGCCACCAGTACTATGCTGCTGCGGGTTGCGGTCACCAGTATCATCCTACTTGCGGCCACCAATACCATCCTACTTGCTTTTTTTAAATGGTTTTTTATTTTATTTTTTACATTTTATCGTTGAAGAACACATTTTTGTAATTTTGGAGAACATGACCACCTTTAAAATAATAGTTTAATTAAGTTATTTTATATATACATATATATTGGCTTGTTTGGTTATGTTAGGTGTGTTTGTGTGTTGTATTTGATGTGGGATGGAATTTTTATAATTGGACCACATCTTTAATCCGCTCAACAATTATGCAAATCAACACCTTTAACATTGTAAAACTTCTAAAGTATATATTATATAGGTTCTAATGAATTTTACTCGTATCCTCTAAATGCTTGTAATATATCTTCTAACGAATTTTAGAGATATTCATTATTATATGTTTTTTTATATGTTCTTTTGATAATATATTATATGTTCTAATGAATTTTAAAGTTTTTTTGAGATATCATTCATATCTTCTAATGAATAGAGCTCCCTAACTGCCAGATGCTAAATTCAACTATGAAAATCATTTGTTAAAAAATCTAGGCCAAAAACATGTATTAGAATTTACAGAACTACCATAACATACTATATTTTAACTTAAGCGATCACAAAATGTCAACACAATCCACCATACGTATATATCAACTTAGGTAGATAATTGAGAAAAAAAAAGTATTACAGTCAAGAACATGATTTAACAATTACATCATATTATCAACAGGGGTTGGCTCAAGTGGTAAGCAGCTTGATATCCCTTAAGCAAGGTCTCGGGTTCGAGTCCTTGTGGATGCAGAAAACCCTTGTTGGGAGACTCACCCACCACTGCCGGGTGTGCGACCCGAGTCGACCAACAGATTAGTCGAAGAATAACTCTGGATACCGTGGCTGGCTACCAAAAAAAAAAAAAACAATTACATCACATTTATATAGACAATTGAGAAAAAAAAGTATTACGAACGTGATTTAGAAAGCTGTTTTTTTTTTTTAAAAAAAAAAGACGCTCTCTCACACAAGAAAAAATCTGCAGTGATCTTTTCCTCCTCTCCCCCGCTGGTCGTGTTTGGCTCCACTCCTTTGACCTTGGACTACACGGGCGGATCCACATATGGGTCAGCCTAGACAACTGCCTAAGTTGAATTTTTTGTGTTAACTACACAATTCATATAGTTAACATGTGTTGATTAAAAAATTAATATTTAATATTAGTAAAAATATAAATACAAGTATTTATTTTAAAATTTTATAAGAGAGCAAATGGATAATATAAAGTCATCAACCATGATCACCAAAATAAGACCTAAATACTTAAGTATTAAGTCATCAACCATCATCAACAAAATAAGGCTTAAACACACAATATTCATCCATCAAACATCATGAATATAATAAGGCTTAGATACCATCATACATGAAAATCTTACTCCGAAGGCCACTAAAAACATGGAAATTGCGGGGTCACATAGCACGCACTATGAACGTCGTTAGAGAACTACTTTTTCTGCTTATAACCAGAAGATGGTTGGTTGGCCGAACTGCGTGTAGATGTTGTCTCGCTATCGATTGAATCGTCCTCACGTTTTTTGTGTTTGCAACTTGCTACTCATGTAGAATGAACGACATGGTGGCTGACGACGTGGGGGCACATCCTTGCGAACATGACATGGAACTAGACGGGTAATCTTAGGAGGCTTACTCTTGGAGCAGTTACCTATTTTGACCGACTTTCCCTTTCTCCCAACCATCTCATTATTTGACTTACTGCATTTAAATAAGTTTGGTTTGGTTGAGCTTATCTCATAAGCTTCTTTGGTAGCTTTTCAAATAAATTGAAGTTTTTATTTCAGCTATCATATCAGTTAGTTGTACCAAACGCTTTTATCATATAAACTAGCTTTTTAGCTATAAATTATAAACTATCAACTATAAGCTTGAAATTTTCTTAAAAGCTATAAACTAGCTTTAAGTTATAAACTAGCATATTAGCTAGTTTTACCAAACACAACCGAAATCACATTCCGTGATTTTTAAAATGTTAAGAGCTTTAATTCTTTCGATAACAATAAATTACTTGTACAACACACGTGTATTACACGGGTGCTTGTTAAAGAATTTATTTTTAAATTTTTAAAATTAATGAGAAAAAGTATTTTAAAATTGAAATACTTTTTGAAAAAAAAATATATTTATTATATATTTTAGAATGTCACTTATTATTTGTGTGACTTACATGTGTTATATTATAATAATTTTTCTAAATTATACCATATAACTACCTTAAACATAAACATATTAATTAATAAATATTTTTATTTTTATAGTTAATATAAATTAATAATTTTATTATTATTATTATTATAAATATAAATATAAATATAATTTATTTCTTTTATACTGTCAAATCGAATTTCATCAAGAGATGATTAGTTTGATATATTATATATGTAAAGCTGATGAGGAATAGAAAAATTATTAACTTTTAAAATACATTTTACAATTCAATGATTATAATATGAAATGATATTATAACTGATAAATAATTCTATTTTTTAATTAATATTAAGAAGTCGTTAACTTTTAAAATACAATTACAACTTAATGGTTATATTATAAAATAATAATAAAATACAATTAATACATCTAAACTGACCATAATAATCAAAAACATTTATGGATAATCCAGACCTAATTATTTTTGGATTAAAAGTAAATTAGAATTTATCCAGGCCAAATAATGAAGCATGAAATTTTGCCACATAAGATAACGAAGCATGCGAGCTTGCCACTTAGACTCAGCACATTCAATAATTATATATAAGCGAGACGAGTACAACACCCGTGTATTACGCGTGTGCTTTTAAAAAAAATACTTTTAAATTTTAAATTAATGAGAAAAAAGTGTTTTAAAGTTTAAATACTTTTTGCAAAAAATATGTATTATTATATATTTTAGAATGACACTTGTTACTTGTACGACTAACATTTGTTATATTATAATATTGTTTTTCTAAATTATACCATATAACTATCTTAAGCACAAATATATTCATTTATGAATAATTTTATTTTTATAGATAATATTAATAAATAGTTTAATTGTTATTATGAATAAAAATATAATTTAATTATTCTATACATATAATATGGATGTCAAATTAGAATTCATCAAGAGATGACTAATTTGATATATTATATACGTAAAACTAATAAGAAATACAAAAGTTATTAATTTCTAAATACAATTGTAGTTCAATGGTTATTTTATAGTATGCATAAAATAAATAAAAATTTTACTTATTTTATACATACAATATGGATGTCAAATCAAAATTCAGCAAGATATCTTTAATGTGATATATTATATATGTACAAATGATAAGAAATACAAAATTTATTAACTTTTAAAATACAATTACAATTCAATGGTTATAATAGTTAATGATATTAAAATGCAATTAATACATCTAAAACTGACCATTAATAATCAATATATTCATGGATAATCTGGACATAATTATATTTGGATTGAAAATAAGTTAAAATACATCCAAGCCAAAATAATGAAGCATGGAATTTTGTAATTGCACCGCCGTTTGATTCTTCAATGTGCGATCTTCAAAACGGCATTATAATTGGCTATATTATAAGTGAGTTCAACTCAAATGAGGAGAATAATTTGAATGACTGCCATTTTACAATTTACTAAATTAGTAGTTGTACAC
>CACSLK010012206.1:1620973-1636233 GCA_902706635.1 Striga hermonthica | reverse complement strand
GATTTAGCGGCCTTGTGTCGAGCGACTTCAAGCCGAGTTCAGTTAAATTAAGTTAAGTTCAGTTCAGATCAATTCAATTAAGTTCAGTTTAGTTAAGTTCACCAGTTCAGTTAAGTTCAGTTCAGTTAAGTTCACCAGTTCAGTTCAGTTACTTATATGTTTAAGTCATGATATTGTTATTAAGGATGTTGTTATATTCAGTGTTGGTCTTTGCGGAGCATAGTGGTTTTGCTCACGCCCCCACTACGTTTTTTAGGTGACGGAGTTCCGCGTGGCGCGTGAGCACTTGTGGTGGTCGTGGTCATAAGCAGTGGATTTTTGACATGCATTTTCATGTCATTTATTTGAGCATGTAGTATTTATTATGCGTGTATTTATTATGTTTAGCTTCCGCATTTTCAGAACTAGCATGTTATTACATGAGTCTCCAGGCATATGCATGTATAATTCCTCTATCTCCGTGGTACTTTTATATAACGAATTTGATTAGGTTGCATGCATTTATTTATGTCTTCATGAGAAAGAGATAAGAAAAGTAAAGTTAGTAGCATCTCGTGAGTCAGTATGAACATTTTCGAAAATAAAAGTTAAGAGTTTTTCGAAAATAAAAAGTTTGGATTGATGCGAAAACTATTTTTCACAGACCTCGTTTTATTGTGAGATTTATCATCTATCCTAAGTACATTACGATTGAATTTGCACAAATAATAAAAACTTGAGGAGTTGCGAACAGATTCTGTGTTCGAAATTCTATGGCCGCTTTTGAATTCGCCGTTCATGGCGTCAAGACCTTCCACCCCCAACTCATCTCTGGTTAGCCAGTTATTTACTAATTTATGATTCGTTCGCTTTCCTAATGTGCTAAATATGAATTTATATTTTTATTATTTTTTTTGGGGAATTTCTTGTTGTAAGCCAGTTATTGTGCGTTTTCTATTTTTTCTCGGTTCTGATACGAATCAAATTTAGTATTTTTTCTTCACCGGAGAATAGTAATCGTAGCGTGATGAAGACAGTGACCACTGCTCAATTCGATGCTTTACCAATATCCGCTGTATGTTTGTCTCTTAGTATAAATTTTGTATCTTTCAATATCATACACCAACACTAATTTTGTTTTTGTGATGACTGATGACAGATAAGGCCTCTCCGTAGAAACCCATAGAAATTTTGGCCCGAGCATGTAGGCTGGTGGTTGAGAGATTCAAAAATTGTGCGTATGGGCGTGATTTCTACGAAAACGCATTGTTGAAGTAGTCGAACTGTACAATAAAACCAATGGGTATACGAAGTCATGGGTGGATCGTTTGAGGCGGGACCGTGATTCGGCCTCGATTTTCATGGGCGAGTTTTTAAGTAGATGGGAAGTTGTTATGGAGTCACCACCGAGAGGTTTTGGTGTCTTGTTCTCAGATTGTGCCAAGGACATTAAAATTTGAAGGAAAAATGCTTATTCACAACATTCTGGTCGTAGAATTGCTGAGTTCCTGAACCGGATTCGAGACGAACTGATTTATGTTTTCGAGCACCACTTGACAGTCAGTCAAGTTGATGTTGATCAGGTTAATTTGTCTGTGGATATATCCGTATCTTAAGCTCATCCTTACCAAACATTTACTTTGTCGTGATTCTATTATTTCTTTTTTCTTTTTGCGAGGTGGTGAGCACCATGACTGATGTCCCGTCTACAGTAATTCTGCCGTCTATTGACCACCATAAGAAGGCGATTTATATGACGTGCCGGGTCTGTTGGAACCAAACTGCACGATTCCTGAAATTTACGCAACATTGGCCTTCACAAGGCGAGGCAGTAATAACCTCCCGAAAGGTTCTTTTCTCCTACTTGGCCCCACGGGAACTTGTAAGACGAGTATTGCCAGGGCCGTTGCCGAGCATTGGTACAGTGATGATAGCAGGCTTGTAGAGATTGACTTATCATATTATGATGCAGAGGAAACAACCGAATGGTATTTTGCTATATAAACTCTGTGAAATTTCATTTCTTTTGGGGTTCTCTATGCTATTGTTGAGCGAAGCTTTTCTTTTTCTGTCTGTTTAGTTCGACGGAGAAGCATGAGTAATTTTGGGGCCGTCTTACTGGAGTTGTGGCGAGACGTCCTTACTTGGTGATTGTTGTAGACAAGATCGAGAAGGCCTTGCTTTCTATTATGAGGGTTCTCCTCGAGCTTATGCGCCGTGAAGCTCAGGCAAGTGATGTTGTCGACTTCTCTAATTCGTGTGGGGTCTGATTAGCTTGAATTGTGATGTGTGTGCCATAATCGAAACGAAGATCTTTGGAACCAGTTCTTGAGCAATCCGTACATATTCCGTACGACTCACAATTCGTTTTAAAAGGCAGTGGTCCCGAAAGAGCGCTCGCCGAGGTACAAAATAAATGTCTTTGATCTCTTAATATATTTATTTCTTAGAAAAAGAATGAAAGAAATTTGTTAGATCATGTTCTTACTGATTTATTTTTTTTTCTTAATTTGTAGGCGAAAAAGTTGTTGGGCAGTGATCTATTAAATTCGGTTGATAAAGTCTTTATTTTCAAGATTTTTACGAATTACAGGAGTGTTCTGAGGGTGCTTCTGAGGAAAGTAGTTAGCTAACTCTTTGGAGACAAAAGACTCATTGTGCATGCCTATGATGAAGTGCTAAATTTTTTATTACTTGAGGCTCTACAAAAGTTTGTGAGTAGATATTTCATGTTTGCCCAGACATGGTGTCACTAAGTGTATAGATTTGCTAATCTTTTCTTCTTGGTTGTGTCTTGTAGAAGGCTTTAGAAAAAGTTTTGCATGAGCACATCGTTCCATGGCTAACAACAGTAGATCATAAAAAAACAGATGTCGTGGTGCGGGTTGATAAACATTTCGGGGCACGTGAACTATTGTTTAGCTTCCAAGAACAAGAAACATGTGCGGACGATGGGTATTTCAAGTTCAAGGACGGGACCTTTGATAAATCGGTTTTGAATGTAAGGATGAAAGTGGAATCCAACACTAGAATTCAAGTCTATAAGTGAGTACAAGCGGTTGTTGCAATGCTCAAATGACAAGCGTGATTCAGGTCGTTTGTTTGTGGATATTTGTGATGTGATCCTAAGATGGTTCGTATTTCCTAAGCGGCAACCATTTCATAATCTTTATTTAAATTTATGAACGGCAGGGTGTCTTTTATGAGTATCATAGGGTCGGACGGAGCTACGCTAGGGTCAGACGGGCAACGAACAGGACGGACGACTATAACATAAACATCAAAATGAAACTTTACCAAAGTACTACCAGTTATATTTTAACAGAAATCTAATGATTATCTTATTTAAGAGTATAAATCTGCAAAATTGGATGTGAAAACTGATGTCCAAATAGAATTCAAATTTTCTAATAAAATGTCCAGCCCAAAATAGAAGGCCCAAATCAAATGATGGGTCAAATTGGTCAGAATCAGTCATCGTCGAATCAGTCGACGTCTTCATCTGGATCATCGTCTTGGACGGGCGGGATGAGATCATTGGGGTCGAAACCCATGTGTATAAGCAACCCAGTAATGAGGAGAGCGTCGATGAAGACATCCCCGTCATAGCGGTTAAATCCTTCCTCGACACTCTCCTCATTGCTGAGTTGCTTATACACATGGGTTTCGACCCCGACGATCTCATCCCGCCCGTACAAGACGATGATCCAGACAAAGACGACGATCGAGTTCTGACCCAATTTGACACATCATTTGATTTGAGCCTTTTGTTTTGCGTTGAACATTTTTTAAGAAATTTGGATTCTGTGTGGACCTCAGTTTTCTCATCCAATTTTGCAGATTTATACTCTTGGATAAGATAGTCATTAGAAATCTGTTGAAATATAACTGACAATACTTTGCTAAATTTTAATTTTTAAGTGTATGTTTTAGGGTTTTGGGATTTCAGTATGTGGTTAACCGGAAAATACAGTTGTGCCTTAAGGCTTAAACGATGGCTTCTTTTGATTTTGTGCTATTGTAAAGTCATTTTGTGCGGATAGTATACTTCTGTTTCAACAGAGCAAGTTTAGAAGGATTGGAATTACAAAAATGGCACCTAATGTTGGAACGAGGGCACAAGCCCGACAGGCACTCACAGTTGTAAATGTGTACATACTTTTTGCTGTTGATTATGTGTCAAAATGGGTTGAAGCCAAGGCTACACGGACTAACAATGCTAAAGTTGTTGTGGATTTTGTGAAGTCTAATATTTTTGTTAGGTTTGGGACACCAAGAGCCATTATAAGCGATCGTGGGACTCATTTCTGCAACAAGGTTGTGGAGGCTTTAATGAAAAGGTATGGTGTCATCCATCGAACTTCTACTGCTTACCATCCTCAGACAAGTGCACAGACAAAGGTCTCGAACAGAGAGATCAAGTCTATACTTGAGAAGACTGTGAGTCCGAATAGGAAGGATTGGAGTACACGACTTGATGATGCGCTATGGGCATATAGAACCGCCTATAAGACTCCAATAGGTATGCCTCCTTATCGCTCTGTATTTGGTAAGCCTTGTCATCTTCCTGTAGAACTAGAACATCGTGCATATTGGGCAATTAAGCATTGCAATTTCAAAATGGATGAGGCAGGAGAAGTGAGAAAATTACAGTTGTAAGAGCTTGAAGAAATTCGTAATGAAGCCTATGAAAGCTCTAAAATTTATAAGAAGAAAACGAAAGTTTTTCACGATAGAATGATTTCTCGGAAAGAATTTCATATTGGTCAAAAAGTGTTGCTTTTTAATTCTAAATTGAAATTATTTCCTGGGAAATTACGTTCTACATGGCTAGGGCCTTTCGTTGTTACTAATGTTTTTCCTCATGGTGCAGTTGAGATAAAAAGTCACGATACTGGTAAGGTGTTTAAGGTGAATGACCATCGTTTGAAACCTTTTTATGAAGGTTTTCAAGCTCACGCCATTGATAAAATTCAGTTTAGTAGCCCAAACTACTCCGGTTGATCAATAGCATGGTCTAGCCAAAGACGTTAAAGAAAGACGCTTTTTGAGAGGCAACCCAATTTTTAGTGTTGTTTTTATTTTTTCTACTTGATTTTTATTGTTTTTAGGTTAGTATTTTGTAGTTTTGATAAAATTTTCGAAAATTTTTAAGGTAGGAACGATTTTCTTTATAAGGGCGTGGGCACGCCTTATACGCGTAAAATGCAGGGTTTCTCTTCATTTAAGTCGTGCCCACGCCTTAGGAGAAAAACGCTCCTGTCAGCTTATTTTTTTTTATTTTTTATTTATTTATTTTTTTTATTCAGCTTTTATTAAAAAAAAGAAAAAAAATAGAAAAATCGGATAATTCACTCTCTCTTCCCAGCCCTAACTTCTTCTCTCTCACAGAAATCGCCAGAATCGCGAGAAAATCTGTCATTCCCGTCCACCTCCTTCATCTCCTTTCGCGACCGACGACAAATAACAGAAACCGGCGAGCAGCTTCCGTCGCCCTCGGAGCACATGTCTCGAGGAATTCCCGATGACCACCGTGCGCGACCCTTGTTCCCGACGACCCTCCTGCGCCGCGACCCTTCTGTTCCCGACCGCCGACCACCGCGTTCGCCCTCGGAGCACACCCCGGCGAACCGCGATTCCCAGCCCGACCACCGCACGCTTAACAGACTGGCCGCATCTTCTTCTTCGGCGGGATCTATTGCTCCTCTTCCAAACCCGTCCAGACCTGAATCTTTCCGGCGAGGCATCCTGAAATTAAAATCTGCCAGTCACTCCGTTCACCCTCGGAGCACACCTCAGTCAACCCCGCGCGCGTAACCGATCTCCGACGTCCCCTGCTCATACCCCGTGAAGGATTTCACAAACCGGCCGGACCCGCTGCTCCTTTTCCGGCGTAACAGACTATCGATTGCATCTTCTCTGGTGGAAAACGCGACCGTCAGGGACGCCACGAGAAACCGACATCAACCGAGGTTCCAAACAAGCAAGGCGGCCAGAAAATCCTTTCATGACCAGCCTGACCACTGCCTAACACGATCGAGCCGCACCACCACCTCTGTCTTCGTTGTCCTCTGTCCACATCTTCACGGAGAGTCATGTGTCAGACCGAGCAACCTTCTCTTGACCTGGAAGCATTAATGGCTAAAATCCCCACCGTCGGTTGTACGTTCATGCCCGATTAATGAAGCTTGGCTGCTGTCCGCTCAGCACTTTAAACAAGCGTGGAGGATTTAAAGTTTGGTGGGCCGAGCCAGGAGTACGAGTAGCCAAGCATAATGGGGACGGGTTCAATCCTTCACTCATACGAGTCCAATTCTCCACGGCTACATACAAAGTCGACTAGCTGGAAAATGCAACCGGATATTCTACGCCATCAGGGGAGTTTTCTACTTCTCTTGCGTTTATTTTCTATATTTTGCTTGAGCATTGTGTTTCTGCCATTGAGGACAATGTCAATTTTTAAGTGTGGGGTGGGGTTACTTGTTGAATTTGTGTTGCATTTCTCGTGCTAAAATATTGAGGTTTATGTTCTTAGGTGTTTGAGTCTCATTTATTGTTTCTCGTGGTTATTCTCCGACTAGTGGGCCGCTCAACAATTCTTATTCTGTCTGTGGCGGTGTCATTGAATTCACCAAAGAGGATGTGGAAGCATTGTTACATGAGAAGCTGAGAGTTAAGAACAGATTTAACTACAAGGTACAATAAAGTGGAGATTTTTATTTTAAAGGCACTTTGGATTGTTTAGGTTCAAGTTTATGTAGCTCGAGAGTTAGTTAAATTGTGGATGTGTGCTAGCTTGGATGTCACGATGCTATAATTTGTTGTCCAGATATCTGATGCTTCTGCAGGAAAAAAAGTGCCCAAATGGCAGATTACATTAAAAGCCTAAAACAATGCATCAAGTGGTTTCAACAGCTTGAAGGAAATTACATTACAGAACAGGAGAAATTCAAGTGTTTGTTGGAATCGGCGGAAAAGAAGTGCAATGATATTGGTAATAGTGGTTCTTAGTTTCGTTCTCAATGTTCTGTAAGAAATCAATTATATTTGTAGAAGTGTTAAAAGCTGTGTTGTTCTGACATCATTCTTCCAGAGTCGATGATGAATGCCAAGGAGGACGAGCTGAATACAATTATTATGGAATTGAGAAAAAATCTGGAGGCACTGATAGAAAGATTCACAAAAGAGGAAGTGGATAAATTGGTATGTGGAGCCTGCATACTGCATTGTGATTATACTTTATTTCCAAACATGGTGAACTAAATCTTCAAATGATATATAACTAGGGAGCATTGGACACTTTGAGTAGAGAGAAAGAAAACAGACTAGCAGCTGATAGAATGCTGGTTTCCCTTTCTGAAGAGCTAAAGAGATCTCGGCAAGATAACGCTAGTACCAACCAGAAGGTAAGTAGTGGAACATATAAGTGCACGCATGTTCCTAAACAGGTTCTACTAAATGGTAGTTCTAAATTTGTGTCTCTCTTGCAGATACAATCGCTTAACGACATGTACAAGCGATTGCAAGAGTACAACACTAGTCTGCAACAATACAATAGTAGACTTCAATCAGAACTTCTGAAAACAAATGAGACACTCAAACGTGTTGAGCAAGAAAAGAAAGCTGGGGTCGAGAACCTAAGCGCTCTTAGGGGCCACTATACTTCTTTGCAAAATCAGCTTAATTCATCTCGTGTAAGCTTTTATGTCTTACTTTGATTGTGTCTAGAAGCATCTTAGTTTAAGCAGAGAAACAACAAACGAGCCCTTAGTGGAGGTGAGAGATACACTTGTTTGAGAGTTTATTATGACTTTCAAATGAATAAACCACAAATACTAGCTGCAAAAACACATGCAATTTGTTTAGAATATATGTATCAAATCGCATGCGAAATTCATATTTTAAAATAAAATATGAATTAAAATATGTGTTTGATCTTTTTCGGATCTTCAAATTTTAGTTTGTTGTAAATTTCATGCGTGTGTGTGGAAAGATATGTGAGGGAGAAGGAAAAAGGTAAGTAATACAAAGGAGAGTAATATGTTAAAAGGCAATTTTGCCCCTAATATAACCACCTTTATCACAGTTGCAGTTTAATCATGACCTTTTTACCTTTGTAAATTATATAACAATCTTTAAATTGTTGCAAACAGTCAGAAAACAGTTATAAACAAGCTGATGTAGCCGAACAAAAATGAAAAAGTCGTGATTAAATTACAATTTCGAAAAAAGTTATGATATTAAGGACAATTTTGCCTATGTTAAAAAGATATTTATGAAAGAGATAAAGATGAGAGATTATATGCAATTTATTAAGAAAACAATCAAGCATAAAAAATTATCAATATCTACTTTACTTAATTTTTGGAATTAAGAAAAGTTACAACGCTAAAACGGTAATTAAAAACAGTATCTACTATTATTGTCTTTTCGGAAACCACATGTAGACTTGTATGTACTTAAGTCAAAATTAATCACTATCTAGTATAAATTTGCACATGCAAAATTGATCGAAATTGGTCAAAATTGATTTGGATAAATTTGACCCAAATCAAATTGGTTAAACTAGTCAAATTCGTCTGGATCATCGTCGTCTTGGACGGGATCGTCCGGGTTGAAATCGTCGGCGTTAAAACCCATTTGGTTAAGCATCAAAGCAAAGACGAAAACGATCATGAAGAGATCTGGGGGCACATCGTCGTCTTCGCTGTCATCGTCTTCGCTGTCATCACCGTGTTGGGCGGGCGGGATGAGATCGTCGGGGTCGAGGAAGGGATCCCGACCGGTTCCTCGTCGGACGACGGCTGATTGGCCGGCTCACCGAGGGTCTGATAGTGGTCCATAACGTTTTTGATGTAGAAGACGCAACTGCAATTCAGAAACCGACAGTCATGTGGCATCCCCGCGAATAAGGGCGGCAAACAGTCCGGGTGATACTGATGCGAACATTCTAACATTCTGATATCTTCGCCAAAGTCGATGTTTCGGCAGTCGGCGCAATTCCTCCATTCATTATTATCAACTTGGTCGAGGGCTTGAGGTCCTGAAATCTCGATTCCTGCAACAAACGCAGGTCTGATTTTTGGCGTTTCCTGTTTCTTGCTATTTTAGTTCCAGTTCTTGGCTTTCAGTCCAACAATCGAATTCAGTTGCTCGAACGTCCCCTATTCCACTACGACAGAGCGAACACTGCTTGAATTGGGGACCCATTTCCATAAAGCAACAACTGTGGATGAGATGCAGACAAACAAGAATGCGAACGAGGCTATCCACGGTGAAGGTTTCTTGACAGATGACACAAAGTTGTTCTTGGTAAAAATCATGAATTCTTCTTCAACAAGGAAGAGATTTTTTGATACAGATCATCATGTCATCATCAGCATCATGATCACTATCAGTCTTGAACAAGTTTTTAAAACCGTAATGACCTGCCCATTTACTGTATCAGAAATCTCTTCCTTGTTGAAGAAGAATTCATGATTTTTACTAGAACAACTCTTGTGTCATCTGTCAAGAAATCTTCACGGTGGATAGCCTCGTTCGTATTCTTGCTTGCCTGCATCTTATCCACAATTGTTGCTATATGGAATGGGTTCCCAATTCAAGCCAGTGTCCACTCTGTCGTAGTGAATGGGGGACGTTCGAGAAACTGAATTGGATTGTTGGACTGAAAGCCAAGAACTGGAACTAAAATAGCAAAAAACAGGAAACGCCAAAAAAATCAGACCTGCGTTTGTTGCCGGAATCGAGATTTCAGGGACCCCAAGCCCTCGACCAAGTTGATAATGATGAATGGAGGAATTGCGTCGGCAGCCGGAACATCATCGACTTTGGCGAAGATGTCAGAATGTTAAGAGAATGTTCGCATCAGTATCACTAGACTGTTTGCCGCCCTTATTCGCTGGGATGCCACATGATTGCCGGTTTCCGAATTGCAGTTCCGTCTTCTACATCAAAGACGTTATGGACCACTGTCAGACCCTCGGTGAGCCGGCCAATCAGCCGTCGTCCGATGAGGAACCGGCCGGGGATCCCTTCCTCGACCCGACGATCTCATCCCGCCCGCCCAATACGGTGATGACAGCGAAGACGATGAAAGCAAAGGCGACGATGTGCCCCCAGATCCCTTCATGACCGTTTTCGTCTTTGCTTTGATGCTTAACCTAATGGGTTTCAACGCCGACGATTTCGACCCGGACGATCCCGTCCAAGACGACAATGATCCAGATGAGTTTGACTAGTTAGACCAATTTGATTTGGGTCGGGTCATTTGACCCAAATCAATTTTGACCAATTTCGATCAATTTTGCATATGCAAATTTATACTAGATAGTGATTAATTTTGGCTTAAGTACATACATGTCTACATGTGGTTTCCGAAAAAACAATAACAGTAGATAGTGTTTTTTAATTACTGTTTTAGCATTGCAACTTTTTAATTCCAAAATTTAAGTAAAGTAGATAATGATGTTTTTTTTATGCTTGATTGCTTTCTTAATAAATTGCATGTAATCTCTATCTTTATCTCTTTCATAAATATCTTTTTAACATAGGCAAAATTGTCCTTAATAGCAAAACTTTTTTGGAAATTGTAATTTAATCACGACTTTTCATTTTTGTAAATCATATCATAATCTTCAATTTGTTGCAAATCGGTGCACCAACTTGCATATTCCGGGCAAACTATATCACAACCTTCAGTTTGTTGTTCGACTACATCAGCTTGTTTATGACTGTTTGCAACAATTTAAAGATTGTGATGTAATTTACAAAGGTAAAAAAGTCATGATTAAATTGCAACTGCGATAAAGGTGGTGATATTAGGGGCAAAATTGCCTTTAACATATTACTCTCCTTTGTATTACTTACCTTTTTCCTTCTCCCTCACATATCTTCCCACACACACTCGCATGAATTTTACAACAAACTAAAATTCGAAAAAGATCAAACAAATATTTTAATTAATATTTTATTTTATAATCTGAATTTCGCATGCAGTTTGATACATATATTCTAAGCAAATTGCATGTTTTTGCAGCTAGTATTTGTGGTTTATTCATTTGAAAGTCATAATAAACTCACAAACAAGTGTATCTCTCACCTTCACTAAGGGCTCGTTTGTTGTTATACGGGACTAATAATAATAATAATAAAACAGAGAAACACGTCTATTAAGTTATGGTCCAACAATAACCAGTCTATTATGAATAAGCTTAAGGGAACTAGAATCAAAATCGATAAAGTTCAAATAGCTGTTCCGTTTTCTTTGAATGTTAGATAGGTAATATCTAACCGTATTTATTCTTTACTCTAGGACGAAGTGTTCTTAGCTTTCTTCAAGGCTGGAGAGAATTCCTTTCTATTGTTTCAGTTTCAGTAATTGAGCAGCGTTATTTGTGTCTTGCAATCCTGCCCACGATCTAAGTTACCAAAGAATTGGAATGGATTCACTTTTACAGTTTCATGCTTGTATGGATTCGTGCACCTTGCATCTACCAACTTTCAGGCTCTGGTTCTTTTCAAGTTGTCATGCCAAACTCACAGCTACATTTGTGATACTTCTACGTAAGATAGTATTTATTGGTGAAACTTCTCTTTTATCCAATTTCACACATGGCGAACTTGTGTTGAGTAACAAATAAAAGTTTCTTCTGTTTTGCTGTATTATTGAGCCATCTGACATACTGTATACTTTGTAATGTGAGTGCTGCTTCTAAATTTTTTTTGCTGACATTCCTAACCATCTTTAATTAATGCGTGATTGATTTCGAAAGTCTTCACAAGACGAGGCCATCAAACAGAAGGAATCAATTGGAAACGAGATTCAATGCCTGAGAGGTGATTTGCAACAAGTAAGAGATGATCGTGATCGGCATTTGCAGCAGGTTCAGACTTTATCAGCTGAAGTTGCGAAATACAATGAATGTACTTGAAAATCCATTGCCGCGTTGGACAGCTTGATTCTAAAACGAATTCACTGGAGGTTCATTCCTTAAATGCCTGTTCCCAGTAATGGATCTAGGTTTATAATGTTAACCTTCTCCCTTTTTTATTCCTCTTCTTTTGGTTCAGTCAACATTCTTGTCTCAAAGTGAGCAAATAAGGCAATTGCAAGAGCAGCTTGCTTCTGCAGATAGGGAATTGCAGGTTAATGTTGCAGCTTTTTTTTTTTATATTTTGTTTCATTCATATCTCTTATTGCATCTAGAACTTGGATGACTTTTTCCTTACAATTATTTTATTGTCTCTCTATCCTTTTCCCTAATAGTTGTCTGAGGTGAATTCTGAGGAGCAAAGTGCATTGATTCTGGAATTGCAAAATCGGCTGGCTGATGCTGATCTAAAGATCGTAGAAGGAAAGAAACTACGAAAGAAATTGCATAACACTATCCTGGTACCATAAATTAGAATTAATTATACTTGATGTTAAAGTTCAGAAAAAGTTCTTCTTAGAGATTTTTTAAACACAATAATGTTTATGCAGGAACTAAAGGGGAAATATCCGCATATTTTGTCGAGTTCGGCCTCTTTTGTCTGATGATGGAGTTGGACCTGATGCTAAAGCGTTGGGCTGAGGCATTGATTTGTCACACAATGGTAATTTGTATTTTCCCAAAAGCTTGAAAATGTATGTTCTTTGAAAATCTGAGCTCTCGTTTTTATTCTTGTAAAGTTGTTTTATTTCTCTTTTTCATTAGCCCAAAAGCATTCTTTCACTATTGATTAAGTGTTTATGCCTGAGAACTCTCAACAAGATGTCTTCGTGGAGATATCACAGCTTGTGCAGAGTGCCCTTGATGGGTATAAGGTAATGTTATTCTTGTAAACTCAAAATCATATGTGCCTTATATTCATGCTTCACTAGTAATGGTTGATGTTGAAAAACTTTATTAGAAGATTTTGCAATTTATATCTTGGCTAGTGATTTGCTTCATGGCATTTCAAGTATTTTGTGTCTGCAATATATGCTAATTCATAATTGTTCCTGAGGATTTTATTGCGGTAAGATATAAAAAAGAAAGATAAACTGACCTACCGGTTTCTGAACGAATGGATTTTCTCTAGTTCACAAATTAATGATGGAAACATTACTTTTAATTTGGATACTAGTACTCTTTTATCCGTGCACGTAATTTGTTTATGCTAAAGGATTTCATTTCTGTATGGCACGGTGTATCGTCTGCTCTTTTAGGGTGGCTATAGAAAGGACATCTTTAGGGATAGAAAGCATATTGAAAAAGTACACCACCACTTTTGTCTTGTCTCTCTTCTCGGTGCAAGAAAAGGAAATGACAGCCCGTATAACAATATTTTTATTTTTTTCGATTGGTCATTTTTTAAAATTATCTATATAATTGGTTATGGCCAAAACTTTCAATCACCTATACATTACATATCAAACTAATACATTACATAACAAACATAACTCGCAACAAACTTGTTTATGCATATTATCACTACTATTACATGAGCACTATTAGTGTTTTTTTTAGTTAATATGTTTACAACAGCAACAACAACATACCTAGTATATTCCCAACATGTTGGGGGTCTGGGCGGCCAGTTGTATGCAGAACTTACCCTTGTAATTATAAAAGGAGGCTGTTTCCATAGCGACCCAAGTTTTTTATTTTTGAAATCATTTAATAAAACAAAAGAGTTGCCATTCAATAGTAATGTTGACATGGTATATTCAGACCATAAAAAAACTTGGACTATTAAAATAGAAAAATAGATTCAACTAATGTTGATCTAAAGTATACAAATAACTTAAAAAATATGTTCATATAAAATAATTTTTAGTTTTACATGCCCAGTATGAGTGAAGTTAAAAAAATTATAAAAATGTGATTAATTTATTATATATATATATATATATATATATATATATATATGAGCAATTAGTATTGTATTTTATGTAGAATTAGAATCATATTTATTTAGTAATAATAAAGACAAGATTTTTTTTTTTGCCGATTTATAAACTTTTTTCCTTGATAATACATGGATATAGATACAAATTTATTATGTGTCTTCTCATTAACAATATATAGTTTGTCTGCAAAATTTTATGAAATACTCAATAGTTATTAAATTTGAAAAATCCAATATTTTTAATATTTAAATATATATCAAATCTATAAAACCAAATAAATTTTATGTTATTTTTAAATTTTGGCTTTGCATTAAATATATCATAATTTTATAATTTATAACTAATTTATGATAATTTAATTTATAATTGTTTTATGGTAATTTTGACATAATTATAGACATTTTAATTTAGGAATCCCCATAAGAATTATAGAATGGTTGATTCTTTCTAACAGTTTTTATTTTTAATAAGAAATACAACCTTTCCAAATAAAGTAATAATATTTGGTGGGAAAATTTTAATAAGTATTTATAAACTTTCATCTTTTTAGTAAAAATATAGATATTATTAGAAAATATGGTGATATTGCCGTGCAAACTTTGTTAATCTCTTACTGCATTTCAAATCAGGTCTGGATCTTAACCTACGGACAAATGGGTTCCGGGAAGACATACACAATGATGGGAAAGCCTATGCCATCAGATCAGAAGGGTCTGATCCCACGATCCCTCGAGCAGGTATTTGAGACGAAGCAAACTCTAGAAGCCCAAGGGTGGAAGTACGAAATGCAGGTCTGTATTGTATCCCTTGGTTTCTGTGTAGTCTTGTTTGCATTTCTATTTTAAGTTATTCACGGTTTTAATATGCTTTTGTCTGGTGTCCATACTTGAAATTTACAACGAAACTATACGGGACCTGTTAGCACCAAACAAATCAATCTTTGATGCGTCACGTACAGATAATTCTGCTAGGCAATATGCCATTAAGCATGATGCAAGTGGCAACACGCATGTTTCTGATCTTACAATCAATGTCAGATGTAGTAAGCAGGTTTCTTATCTTTTGGAGAGGGCGGCACAGAGCAGGTTGTCAACTAAGCATACTTTTTCTTTTTCATCAATCAATTTGGTTTTTATCTATTTGTATGGACAAAATATAATCATGATCTATTTTAACAAATTATCTATTTTCCGACTGTATTAAGCTTCCACGTGCTTTTTCCCCCTTTTACTTACTAGAATTTCTCACTGTTCTTTCATTAGTTTTTGTGCTTCTCTTCTTTAGGTCTGTCCGCAAAACTCAAATGAATGAACAATCTTCGAGTATCCATTTTGTGTTCACTATACGAATAATGGGTGTGAATGAGGTAATTGCCATTTTGAGTCTATGGTCTGACCGTCTAACT
>CACSLK010012206.1:1601769-1617532 GCA_902706635.1 Striga hermonthica | reverse complement strand
TTTTTTTTTTTTTTTGGTCAAGAAAGGAGGTCGGAGCCTAGAGTCCTCTAGATTATAGTTGGTTGTGGATAATCGACGCCAACGACGTCATGCAGAAGTCACGGTTGAATCTAGCGGCAGTACCAGAAGACGTTGACACCCTGGCAAGAATGGGCTAGCGAGGCCAAACAGTCGGCCACGAAATTGGCCTCACGATAACAATTCACCACTTGCACCACCCATGTACGATCCAACAGGTCCCGAATGGCGCCCCAAGATCATAGTGGCCACATTTGCTATCTATCTCCGCAATCACGTTTTGATACCCTAAGTCCCATGCTAATGCGAGGCCTTGAAATAGGCCCCGAAGTTCCGCCCCGGTAATGGTCGTGAAACCTACGTTCATCACAAAGCCCCTAAGCCATCGACCATTATCGTCACTTACGAGACCTCCCGCCGACGCCATGCCAGTAGCCCGAATCAGTGAGCATCCGTGTTTACCTTCACCACTCACCCCGGTGGAGCGGTCCAAGTAATCCACCGCACGTGGCGCCCGACACCAACCCCTCCAAGCCTGCTCTCAAATGAAATAGCTGCCGTAATGTTGTTGAGCACCCGACCCACCTCGCGCAATGGTCTGAAACCGAGAAATCCGTAGCATTAAATATGGCTGCGTTGCGACTCTTCCAAAGACGCCACACGGTCACACCAAATGTCATGGCCCAGCCCTCCACGCTATTAGGTAAGGTGTTAGTAATATTCTCCCTTAGCCATTCATGAAGCCCAAGGTCGAAAAATCTGCTGTGACTCGGAGCAGGAAGTAGTCGGTCCCATACATGGGCAGCTCCACGACAATCACGTAGTACATGCAGGGTCGACTCCTCCTCCCGGCCGCATAGCGAACAAAGGGAAGAACTTGTCAGATGCTGGCGGGCCCTCTCCACATTTGTCAGCAGCCGTTCAAAAGCAGCCAACCATAAGAAATGGCGAATGCGTTGGGGCCCAGCCCATCGCCAAACGGTCCTCCACAGCGCCCGTTCAATAAGTGGCTCCCTCGCGAATAACGAAGCATATGCCGATTTAGTCGTGAACTTACCATTCTCGGAGAAGCCCCAATATATCACATCATCACCAAGAAGCGGTTGTGGGGGTAGAACTGACGCGATACGCAAACACCCGAGCCGACAATAAATGCACGAACATGCTCCAGTTCCAGCCGCCCGACTCCATCACGAAATTTGCAACCGGGTGGTCCCATTGGCACGCCAGAATCGGGCTTGTGGCAACGCTGCATAAAGGCGTAGATTGATGTAGCCACCTGTCCCTCCAGAATATTACTCTTCGTCCATTACCAACAGACCAGCGGGTCCCTTTCCAATGGCCCTTAATATAGTTGAACCCTTCGGAAAAACAAAGTCCTCGCCCATAGATCCAATACGTAACTTATACTTAGCAGCCAGAAGACGAACCCATAAAACTTCTGGCTCCGTCAGGAGAGTCCATCCTAGTTTTATAAAAAACGCCATGTTCATTTCCCTATGGCGCTTCAGGCCCAAGCCCCCTGCCTCCTTGGTACGACAAACCGTATCCCACGCTACCAAGGGGATTTTCCGAGCCGTTCTACTCCCACCCCAAAGAAATCGGCGGCGCCGCGAATCCAATTTGGCGCAAATGGAAGATGGAAGCCAAGCCGCATCGTGTAATAGGGGAGCGTACTTACCGTCGATTGAGTTATGAGTTAGGATACAACGGCCCGCTAACGATAGAGTGTTTGCCTGTCAGCCGGCCAGCCGTGAATCAACTTGGGCAACTATAATGTACTTGTAGTTACCCGTCCATGAATCAACGGTACCCCCAAGTACTTCCCAAGTGACTCAACCTGCGAAAAACATAATAAGCTAGACAACTCCACTTGCTGAGCATGGGGGACATTTTTCGAAAAAAAAACATTTGTCTTTTGCTGACTAACCTTAAGTCCCGATTGACCGCAGAACACGTCCAGAACATTACAAACCATCCGGGCTTGTGCAGTAGTTGCTTCAGGGAAGAGAAGTAAATCGTCTGCAAACATGAGGTATGGGATACGGACCATCCCACGCCCCACGTTAATCAGCCGCCACCAACCCTCATTAACTCGAGTCTGAATGAGATGAGCCAGCCTCTCGATGCATATAACAAATAAATATGGTGACATGAGATCCTCTTGACGCATCCACGAGAAGGTAAGAAAGTGTCACTCTTTACCCCATTAACTTGGACCCGCACAGAGGCAGACGTAACACAAGCCATTATCGTGCGAACCATGTTGACCGGGAAACCCGGTAAAAGTAATGAGGACTCAATAAAATCCCAACGAAGAAAACCATAGGCCTTTTCCAAGTCGACCTTAATAATCATATACCCAGTCCTGCCAGACTTTACGCGCATAGAATGAAGGAGCTCTTGCGCAACAACTATTTTATCTGTGAAGTGGCACCCTGGAACAAAGCTCGATTGGCCAGGACTGATCAGAGAGGGAAGGGCAGGCTTCATCCGGTTAACGAGCACCTTCGTGATAAGCTTGTACACGACGTTAAGTAAGCTAATTGGTCGAAATTGTTTGATTGACTCAGGATTATCCACCTTGGGAATGAGAACAAGGAGAGTTTCATTCAGTACCCTCGGCAGTACACCAGTAAGACACACCTCCCGAACAAGGGCATATACAGTCGGTCCCACCATATCCCACTGCTTTTGAAAGAATATCGCATGCAGACCATCTGGTCCCGGTGCTTTACGCGGTGGCATCGCCTGAACTGCCGAAAAAATCTCCCCCTCGCTAACCTCACGTGTCATGGGGAGGAATAGTCGCTCGCTCAGAGCAGGGCCGTCGCGCTCACCGTGTAAATATCTCGAAAATAGTTCACCGCTATTGTTTCCATTTCCTTCTGGTCAACCACTCGGGACCCGTCAGGCTGTAAAGAGAGAGGATTTTATTGCGGAACTGCCTATTTTGGACCGAGCGATAATAATATGCCGTGTTCCGGTCACCAAAGAGGACCCAAGTACGCGTAGATTTCTGAATCAGTAGCAGTTCCTCCTGAATCGAGACTTCCTCCAATTCCTTTCGAAGAGATAATTCAAGGGACTTTAGGCGCGGGGTGGTGTACTTCTGAAGTTCTCGTTGAGCCCCAGACAACCGTCGTAGCAGCCGCTTCTTGCGATGGAATATATTGCCAAAGACTCGCCTGTTCCATTCCGAAGCCCGAGTTTGGAAAGACCCCGCGGCATCTACGTAATTCTGCCCATCCCAAGAAGTGCGAACTAAGTTTGAAAACTCTTCATGAAGCATCCACGCTGCAATGAACTTAAAATACTGGGGTTGTCGAAAGGGAACATTGTTTCGCAAGCATTGAACCATGAGCGGAAAGTGATCCGAGTTGGTACGGGGACGATGTTGGACAAAGCCCCGTGGGAAGAGATCCATCCACTTTGAATTCGCAATAAATCTGTCAAGCCTCTGTTGAAGCCCACCTTGATCCAGGTAAATTGCATCCCATCCGTACGGACCTCATGAAGGCCTAAGTCAAAGATGACATCGACGAAGTCACTGCTAATAGAGAGGCGATTGGGAGCCCCGCCTCTTCTCTCCTCCTGCCGGAGAATACAGTTGAAGTCACCCCCAAGGAGCCAGGGCCGGTGATGTGTGAGGCCAAGCGACGTAGCTCCGGCCAGAGCAAACGTCGAGTGGTGGCTTGCGGGCTTGCATAAACGAAAGTAACAAGAACCCTCACTCCATCCTTGCACACCCGAGTGTGGATAAACTGCCGGTGACAACGAAGAACTTCAACGTGCACCCTGTCTGTCCAGAGAAGCCAAATACCTCTAGAGAAGCCCGAGGCTTCAACCCGAAAGGATAAGTCAAATCCACTATGCCGAATAAATTTATCCGCGTTCATGTGACTGATCCGAGGTTCAAAAATAGCAAAAACATCTGGGATGTACTGATTCTTAGCGGTTGCAAAGGTTCGGAAAAAAGGTGCCGAGCCTGCACCCTGGATATTCCAAGAAATAAACTTCATAAGGAAACTACAGGAGGAAAGTGAGTGACCCCGTCAAAAAGAACTCGGGACCTGCGAGAGCAGGTTACCCTCCTCATCCAAGATAGCTCCCTCATCACACCAGTCGTCCTCCTGGCTAGGGGGCCTCCGACCATCCGGTGGTTCCAGGTGCATGTTGTCGCCAGGATCCAGGAGTTCAACCTCACTGCCTGGTTGATGTGAAAGTGACTGGTCACCGACGATCTGAACTGCCCGATGCCGTGCCGGGTCAATACCTGAGGTGACGCGATGATCCTTTGCGAGCCTCTTGGGGAGGTGCCATGTGAATTATAGTCTGTTTCCATTCCCTCCTTGTTTTCTATGCCTGAAGGAGGTGGCGGTACGGTTCTAATACTCGGTTCACCCTGGTGCTGTACGTGCGGCATGATGAAACCAGGCTTCGACCCGAGCCACGCTGTCCATCGCTTGTATATTTCCCCGGTCCCCCTCGGTGGTTCCTTCCTTTTTTCGAGCCTGCAGCTTGCAACTCTTGTGCCTCCGTCCGTTGGACGGTCATTGTATCGGCCCGTGTGGTAGCACTCCCACTCTCCTTATCTTTTGTCTTGAAAGCTGTATCCGGAGCTTGAAACACACTCTTCCCCTTGTTAGGGCCGGAAAATATCGGTCTGCCCTTATTCACTCCTCCCTTAGGCGCGGTACTGTCCTCAACAATGTCCGATAAAGCCGCAAATCGTGAACCTGTGCCTTGCGCCCCATCCTTAGGTCGTCACGTGTGTGCCCCAGCCATTCGTTTATTGCGTACCTGTTGCCACCCGTTAGTATCCGCCTCATCCATGGCCCGAAAAAAGCCTCGGTCGCTACCGCGACCTCCCCACCCTCCTTATTAACACCTATATCGCTGGACTTGGATCCTCCCTCCTGGTGGCATGTTGTTGGGTACGATCCTCCCGAGGCATTATCTGTCTTAGTGGATGCCGGTCGACTTGGGCAAGTAGCATTTGGACCCTCTGGAGTCGACCTCGAATTGTAAAATGGGTGCATAGTGGCTTCGTCAAGTCAAGGCAAACTGCCATCCTTGCATATTTTCCCCTCTCTTGTCCAGCCGTCTGGTGGTCAATCTTCACAACCCGCCCGACAATGCGGCCCACACTACGAATAATCTTTTTATGATAGAGATGCAGGAGTAGGCCCGGCAGACGAATCCAAGCTATGGTGGATGATATTTCATTGGAATCGCCATCAAACATCTCGTCCCACGGCTGAACATGAAGGTAGTGCTTCCGTATAATCCAAGGACCGCCCACCAGAGCCGTCACCGCATCATCATGCGTACGGAATTGGATCATGAAGTATCCATTCTCCGCATCTATTATCGGGCATCCTTTCATGAACGGCCAGATTTCGAATAGCTTGGGGTTCAAGGTAGCCATTCGCATATGCATTCCAAGAATTTTCACTACTACGACATTGCTAAACACTTTAATTCGGGCATCAAGAAAACTGTCCGTCAATTGAACATTCGGGACCTTTTTAGAAAAATCCATCATGACATCATCATCAATTTCATCCCCCTCAGTCTCCGATTCCATCAATAAGTGTGGTCGATTATGGGTTAGGGTATCCCGAAAACTCAAAGGCGGGACTGGCATGGCATTCGACGTCTGTTGTTGAGCACGAGGCGACGGGAAGCACAGGTCCGTTCCCCGTCAGCAGCGGCTGACCTCTTGAGGGTTCCGCTCCCTGCGACTGGCCAAGATCCTCCAGGTGAATTTTAGTAGAAGATCGCCTCTTCTTCATAGAGCGGATAGGGGGATAAACACTATTGAGTGCCGAAAATGGGTCTGGTGGTTCATCGGGAGGGACACTCATCGGAACCCTTGTAATCGGCGGCGACATAAACCCTTGCTAAACGACAAACGCTTTTTTTTTTTTCTGTTGTTTCTATTTTGTGGAAAAATTTTAATAAGCCTATTTATAACCTTTCTTGTTTTTAGAAAATAGAGATATTATTATAAAATATGGTGATATTGTCGTGCAAACTTTATTAATCTCCGACTGCATTTCAAATCAGGTCTGTATCTTTGCCTACGGACAAACGGGTTCTGGTAAGACATACACAATTGTCTCAAATGCCTTGGACTTCCCTCGAGCAGGTATTTAATACAGAAATGCAAGTAACACCATAGCCATTTTGTGTATGGGTGTGAATGAGGTAATTGCCATTTGAGTCTATGGTCTGACCGTCTAACTCATTTTTCAAACTTGCTGAGTGCAGACTCACTCACGATTTTTGCCTCTTATTGTGCTACAGAGCACTGATCAACAGGTCCAAGGAGTGCTTAATCTAATCGACATTGCTGGTAGTGAGCGTCTATCCAAGAGTGGATCGACTGAAAGAAACTCATGTGCGACAAGATTTTTTATTTTATTTTTTTCCCCACCTTGTATCTTTTCTAAAGTCTTTTCGCATCTATACGTCCCGACTTGAATATTTTTTGCAGGCAATCAATAAGAGTTTATCATCATTAAGTGACTTCATATTCTCCCTAGCAAAGAAAGAGTAGCACGTGCCGTTTAGGAACTCCAAGCTGACATATCTTCTCCAGGTAATGTGTGTGATCATACAGTACAATGACTTGTTACCTCTGAGCTGCTTCTGGTCAATCAATACAAACGATGCTTACACTTTCTTGTTTTATTTTACCTCAATTTTTCAGCCTTGCTTAGGTGGCGACTCAAAAACATTGATGTTCGTCAATGTTTCACCCGATCCTTCATCCGTGGGCGAATCACTTTGTTCACTGCGGTTCGCATCGAGAGTGAATGCTTCTGAAATCGGAGTCCCGAGGCGTCAAACAAATCTAAGATCCTCGGATTCTCGTTTGAGTATAGGCTAATATTTTTTGGATGAAATTGAAATCACTTTATAGATATTAGGGAAGTGTGTATCTGTATCCTAATGGCATGTCACTCAGATTTTAAAGTGATATGAAAAGAGCAACAATCTAACTGGAGTTTCTCTCTCTTCTTCTTCTTCCTCTTTTTTTTTTTTTTTTTTTTTTTTTTTTTTTTTTTTTTTTTTTTTTTTTTTTTTTTTTTACTTTTGTACAGTATATCTATTGGCTTTATCTGCTCTTTCGCAATTGATTGTATTATTTGTCAAAATGCTTGTTTTCTGACATTTGATAATTGACGCAGCAAGTAAGTTACCTCTATTCAACTCCATTGCCTTCTCAAGACCCGACCTCACTGAAAGCAGAAGTGCTTCCTCAGAATTAGCTGCAAAATCGAGAGATTTTGACCGTGTAGCTCGTGTCCCTCCTCCACCACACTGCCCATTCCAACTTTCTCTCTAGCAGAAAGCAAGGCCTTGATAGAAAAGCACACTTATCCTGCCTTTTTGGAAAATTTTCTAATCGAAATCGAGATGAAGTTGAAATTCGAATATTCCTACCAACCTACTCCAACTCCCCAGAAACTGAAATAAATTCATGGCATTCATCTCTTGCCCCCTCCACAACCTCTTATTCCAACAATCTCTCTTTATTGAAAATCGAAGAATTCACAACCTTCTATATTCTCCACAAAATATTAGCAGCCTGACAATTTTTCAATTTACTTCATTGATAGTGCATATATCAAACCACCATCTATGAGAACTTGTCTTTCTATCCTCCAATATACTCCAACCCAAACCACTTAATTTTCAGTAAGTAGCACCATTTGGACAATGAAACAGTAGATGGTCCATATCTTCTCCTTCCTCTCCATGCAAGTCACAAAAGACATCCAACTTAACACATTTTCTCTATAATTATAATTTAGAGAAAATTACTCCATACACCATAAATTTCAGTTTTTATTACAAAATTAAACATCTATTATAAATATTAGCAATTCTACCTAAAATCATGTTTTTATTTGTAGATATACTACAAAATAATGTAAGCATTAATTACATATTTTTAAACAAACCTCTCAATTTCTCTCCCCTAAATCACGTTTTTATCTCCTTATCTCTCTTCATCTCTCTCTCCATCTCCCTCTCTCTTCTTTTTTCGTTATCTCACCACCTCATCTCTCTTTCTATCCACGACCTCTTATCATCTCTCCCTCCTTCTCCTTTCTTTGTTCACTTGTGATCTGCCCAATCATTGAAATTTAATTGATTTTTGTAGTCCCAACGATGTACAACGAAATAGGGTGGCAGACCCATTGGGGCTCCGTCACCGGCGGCCACGTTGAGGCGAACGCCATCACCGTGAAGGCGAGGCGAATAGAGTCGTCACCAATACGAGAAAAGATTTCAAATCGGGCCAAGGCGCCGCGGGCATGACCCGGGGGCCCAATAAGGAGATACTGGAGGACGAACACAAGAAGCAGATATATCGAAACTTTTGATTATGTTAAGTATATGTTATGTATATAACACGATTATGTTATGTATATGTGCATGAACGTATATACTTACAGTTGTTTTCAAGACTGTGTATATGCGATGTTTACATATTAAGTATATGACACGAATATATTATGTATATGTGCATGAATAATATACTTACAATATCCCGAGTTTGCAACTTTGTAGTTGTTTTCAAAATTGTATATGTGATGTTTATATATTGTATATATTTTGCAGCCTTAGTTCATCAAAAAGGTTTTATTTCGACCAAAAAAAAAATCACATTAAACCATGAAATTTACGGTAAATATACAGAAAAAAATCCAAGTTTGTTTTGTATATATCATATTAAACCAGAAATATCTAGTAAATATACATTAAAAAAAATGATATGCTAATAACACGAAAAATAAGTTCAAAAAAAAAATTGAAAACAAAAATTACCGGTATAATTCGTATATTTTACGGGCTTATATCATCAAGATATAATGATATTTCATCATGTTTCTTTTCTATATCGTTAGAAGATGATAATGTTTGATTTGAACAATGTCCTAGATATTAGGATATACACTTACCATATATTTTTTACTTTTTCTTTTATATGCCAAAACTAAATCTCATTATGTCCGCAAATTAAGGAAGGAGGATTTTTTAATGTTGGTAACTGATGATGCATTATCACAAACAAAAGTCATGCACTTGGTAAGGATGCAATAAAAAATTTATCTTTTCGTATGATTGCGATTAAGCTCAATTCGCTATGTAAACGTGAAATTTACCCTATATTTTATTAATAGGGTTCTAAACCTATCTGGATAATAAGACGAAAGGAACGTAGAGCTCACATACCCATGCCAGCACCTCCACGTAAAGTTTTTTCGTCTCATTGTTTATTGGCCATGATCAAGTTGTCCTCCACATCTTCGTCAAGAAATCTAAATAGGGTTACTGCTAGCATATACAAACACAACCCACTATTTTACCCCACTATTTCTCCAAGAAAATTAAACTTCAATACAAAAACCTAAATAGTTAATTTCCAAATAGAAATGTTATTAGACCAACATAGCACCATTCCTCCTCTAGTGCCTACTAGGTTGACATAAAGCCACCTATTTTCAAGCTTTATTTTTTTTTACATACATTATAAACATTTTGTTTGTTTTTGTTTTTTTTAGTCTCAAATAAAAAAGTAAAATCTGGAAGGTGAATCCTAAAGACTTCTAATTATTGAAAAATGTAGAGGTTTCTCCCAATCCTCTACAATTCCACATACAAACTTTCATTTTAAACTTTGGGGCCTTATGTCCTCGAGATCCGCGTAACCAACCAATGTCAGAATGGCGAGACGCTGCCCGATGAGGGGACCACGATTCGACAAGAGCCAGAGAGCACGGCCTGATGACGGCCAACACCGTGGCATATAACATGTTTTAATCAATTCTTGTAAAGTGAAAAGTTAGCAAATGGTGCACACTGATTCCCAAATTAGAGGTATAATAATTAGGCTTGGGACCGGTCTGATTCCTAACGAATTTTTCAAGAACGGGGATTGGAATCGAACCAAAATAACCGGTTCGGTTATTACACATATATTCATAGGAACCGAAAAAGAACTGAACCGTGTTATAACGGTTCAATTTTTTCGATTCTTTGGGTAACCAACTTATGAAAAACCTGGTTAATAACCCGTTTTGAGTTAATAACCGATCAAAAAATTGAAACTCATGTGCTAAAAGTATCATGAAAAACCGAGAAGCGAAATGAAAAATGAGAAACCGGATATTATATGCCAAGAACCGGAACCGATTTATGTATATAAACATATAAAACATGTCTATTTCATATATAAGTTGGTGATGGGTCTCCTCTCAGATCTGGAGTGAACCGATGGGAATGAGCTCAGATCTGACCTGATAGCCTCCAAACCGTTGCTGAACCGCGAGAACACCTGCAAGAACTCAACGCCGGAGGGGTTTTCGGCGTAGAGCCTCCGACGCTCAAGTCAATATGTGAAAAAGGTGAAGAGAGCTCCTCTGAGAGAGCAACAGCAGTAATGGAGAAGAATGTAGAATGAATGGGAGTTAGGGTTTAAGGCTACCTCTTCTCCTTTATATAGGAGGGAGAATTTACCTGAGATGCCCAAAATGCCCCAAGTCGGTGGTCCTAAAAGGTCCAAATTTCCCCGGTCAATTCATCTCCCCTCCTTGCTGAGTCATCCCCCAGATTCCTTTTTATCCATATGTGGACAAGGGGTTCTGATGAATACGCCAAGTGTATAAAGTCGACTGCATGCTTTATGTGTCGAGGTATGGGGCGTCGACCTCGAGCACCCCTTTAACAACTCATGTTCCTACTGTTCGGGGATCATGTTCCTGTAGGTTCTCGAATATATGTCAACTTCTAAGAAGGTCAACCTACTTAAGTCGACCTTTATGAATCGACCTGTATAGGGTCTACTTTTCCGATACTCTGCTTTACAGCCGGATCGACTTTGGACGAAGTCGACTTAAGCATCCTCTCATCCCGAGTCGATGCGCGGGAGGAGCTGATGACCTTCAAGTCGAAGAGAGAGAGCCTTTGGACCGGTATATCTTTATAGGGCTATATCATCTAGTCCCCCCCATAAATTACTCTAAGCAGTCGACTGCTTAAGAGTAAATTTAACGGTTGAGAGTCGCCTTCGGTCGACTCGAGTGACCTTGCCTGTCTCTATTATGGCATTCGCGCCTCGTCTCGTATTCGAGATGTACCCCGTTATTTAAACAGGATACTTCTTTGCCTTTCATGATTTTCTTCCAGATAAGTCTGACAACTTTTTTGAATTTCAAATTTCGAAAGCTCTTGAAGTGACGCGCGTCCTTTCAACCGCCGACTCTTCGTATTCCGCGCTTCATCTGAGCCGTTGACTTCCTTGTTGATCTAACGGTCATTGTTCGTTCTTGTTATATATAATTATAGTTGATCCTCCCCTTCAAACACTTTTCAATTTCTGAATTTCTCCATCTCCAAGTTTCCTCTGCAACTCCGGCAATCTCTTTTCTTCCGGCAATTTCCTCCAACAACTCCGGTGTTCAAGTCAATTCCTCAAGCCAATCATGAGTAAAATGGGTAAGTGTTTGATCTATTCTCCATCAATTTACCTCTTCTTTGTTATGTTTCTGGATTTTCGATTTTATTTGCTTTTGTTCTTATTATCTGGATGAATTCTTTATGATCTTCAAGTTTCTCTTCTTTTTCTTGCAAATTTCATGCTAGACCCTTTAGGCGCACGCCTCACATTGATTTACTGTTTTTATCTTGTTGGTTGTCGGTCTTTAGCGCTAGGCCTCTTGTCAATTTCCTTATCATGTCGACCCTTGTTAGTTCGCCCCTTCTCTTCATGAGTCACCTTATGTCGACCTGATCATATTTTCGTCGAGCCATGTCGTATCGCGTCCTTGCTTTTTTCCCTTAGTCGATTGTTTACGAGCCGACTTTATCTTGTTTGATTTTATTTCGTGGACTGATCTTTCGACTTCGATGTTTTCTAGCTTCCCATTCCGACTCTTCCCCCGATACTCTTGACGAATTGATCGATAGAGGCCTTAATCAATCCGATTCAGTCGAGATAACTGGTTATAGAATGACTAACATCTCCCCTCATTCTTCCTCCTCTCACGCCTCTACCCCGAAAGTCAACTGGGAAGAGTACGATCAAGCGCTTCTGGAGGGTGGCCTGGTGGAGATATCAAAGAGCCCTTGAGTGGATTCCCCTCGCCTCGACCTGTTTCCTCGAGGTATTCCCCTTAGGTTGTTAGATTTTCCTGTATATACAACAAGTCCTGTACCTATATCAATAACTACTCCTCTCGTCAACCCTCGAGAGGTTGTATCGATAGCTTGTCCTCTGGCCAAATTGGCCGTTCTAAATCCCTTCTCTTATGCCTCTGCAGCTCAAATCGAGGGCTTCAGGCAATTCAGTGGGCTTCCCTCCGATTGGGAGTTGGTCGCTCCAGGCCCTGATAACGACTTTGCCCACCCCCCACAGGGTTGCCATACTTTTTTCATCGACCAGATTGTTTTCGGTCTTCGTTTTCCTATTCAAGACGAACTCCTGTCGATAAGTAACTTGTATAATATCCCAATAAATCAATTTTCTCCCAATGCCCTTTGCATCATGATAGCTTTTATAGTTGTCTCTCGCATAGTAGTTCGCTTTTTCTCGCCCGAATTTTTCTTCTATTGCTATAGTTATCGAATTCAGAAAGGTGCTCACTGTCTGGTCCGCCGATCTGGCGTTTCATTTCTTGATGACCTTTCTTCGAATATCACCGAGTGGAAGTCCAAGTTTGTGTTTATTCGTCCTCCTGCCGGTGCCTATCCCTATGTAAATAATTGGATAACCATCAAAGTGAAACAAAAGAAGCGACCTCGGTCCGCGGACTTTGAAAAGCTCTTAGAGGAGCTTAATAAGCATACTTACAGTGCTCGTCGGATAATAAGGGACCGTGAACTAGTCAATCATGCTAGAATTGTTATTCACGAGGATCTTCCTCGCCTCGATGATCCCCGTAAGTTATTAATGGTTTGACTGTTTGTTTATCTTCTGTCGGGGATTGGTTTCATTTTTCACCAACTATCGCATGCTTCTCTTGTTTCAGTTCAAGCACTTAAGCGTTTGGAGCTTAAGAAGAAACAATCGGCCGATCAAACGGCTGCCGTCTCTGCTCCTCCTCCTCCCGGCGGGTCGGGGTCAAAAGCTGCTGCGGCGGCTCTCGAGACGGTTGCTGCGCGGAAGTCCCGGGTCGAGGCTTCTGGTGTCTCGAGGCAGCACAAACAGTCGGGCTCGGGGTCTCGCAAGAGACCTCAAGATGATCGGATCCTCACTCTGATCCCTGACGACCTCAAACGTCGCAAGGCCGACAAGGGGAAAGAGAAAGTGGTCGAGAAGACTACGGCCCCCATTACCGTCAAGGACGCGACGGTTAAGATGCCCTCTCGGCTTTGGAACCATCCAGAGCCGTATCACATTGCCAAGTATCTCAATTCTACCATCCCTGAGGCCGACAAGAAACGTGTCGAGGGGGATCTCTATGAACGCTCTTGCTATGCTACTCAAATGCTCGCTCGAGTATCTTTTCTTCCTTTTACTGGCCCTTTGATTATGTATATTTTCGACTTGTCTTATCCATCATTGAATCGTGTTCTCGCAGTTTCTGGCAGCAGCGCTCCCCTGCCTCGAGGAGTGCAGCAGGGCCCCTGCTGTTTCTACCTAGTCCCTTGAGGACAAATGCGCGGCTCAGCGCAAAGAAATCGAGGAGCTGAAGGAAGACCTGGAGGCCGCAAGGGCCCTCGTCGACAAGCTTAAGGCCGACAAGACCGTGGCTCGTCATATCAGCGAGAAGCTCAAGGTCGACCTTGAGAAGGCCCGCGAGGAAATCCTAGCCGAGAGGGAGACCGGTGTCGAGGAAGGACGAAAGTCGTTCTTGAAGTCTCCAATGGGCTCGATTTTTGTGGAGACTTATCGTAAGGAGGTCGTCAAGGCCTTCTGTAAATCCCCCGACTTTCTTGACGAATTGGTCCCTACTGCTATTGAATATTTTGACTTTGCCTTCTCGGCCTGGGAGTCCGCGGTGGCAAACACCGAGCTAGTCGGGAAAGTCGACAAAGCGGCCCTGAAAGAAACTCTCCTCGACCCAGTGGGCTATGCAGACGATGACTCCCTCCCCGATGGTCGTCCGTGGTGGTCGGGCCTCGAGGCTCGCGCCATCTTCGAGGCTGGGCTGAGTTCTCAACTCGAAGTCCCTCCAACCCTCTTGTTTGGTCCGATCAACTTAGTCCAACCGAGTGGGGCTGGTCATCCGGGAATCGAGAGGGAGGTCGAGCAGGGCACGGAACCGCCTGTCGACGTGCATAATGAAGATCAAGGGGGAGCCGACGCTGAGAAAACCGCCACAATCGTCGATGACGGTGATGATGTTGCTGACAAGTCGGATGCTGAGTCTTGATATTATTTTTTCCGTCTTGGGATTGTGTCCGTTATGTTCGTTTCGCTTTGTTTTGTTGTTTTGTTTTTAACTTGTCGTCCTCGACCTATTTTCAAGCTTGTAAAGGTCGAGACGACTCTACTTGTAATGGGTTTATGCGTATTATCGATCATTTCATTTTTCACCTCGTTCATCGCGTTTTGCTGCTTTTTTAATTATTAAAGTGCTATGGCCGTTTGCAACAATTAAGGTCGACTAAATTTGCTGTCGGATCTTCTCCCAACCCCTTCGTGCAAGCTGGTCGAAGTCGAGCAAAGGTTTCAACAGCTTCACAACTGTTGAACTAAGTTTTTCGAGTCGCCTTCTCCCAACCCATTCGTGCGAGCTGGTCGAAGTCGAGCAAAGGTTTCAACAGTTTCACAGCTATTGAACTAAGTTTTTCGAGTCGCCTTCTCCCAACCCCTTCGTGCGAGCTGGTCGAAGTCGAGCAAAGGTTTCAACAGCTTCACAGCTGTTGAACTTTTTTTCGAGTCGCCCTCTCCCAACCCCTTCGTGAGAGCTGGTCGAAGTCGAGCAAAGGTTTCAACAGCTTCACAGCTGTTGAACTAAGTTTTTCGAGTCGCCTTCTCCCAACCTCTTCGTACGAGCTGGTCGAAGTCGAGCAAAGGTTTCAACAGCTTCACAGCTGTTGAACTAAGTTTTTCGAGTCGCCTTCTCCCAACCCCTTCGTACGAGCTGGTCGAAGTCGAGCGAAGGTTTCAACAGCTTCACAGCTGTTGAACTAAGCTTTTCGTCGTTGTTGATAATTCTATTTAGCGGGTCGTGTAGTTAATTCCTATTTGTGCCGTAGTTGGGATACAACTTCATAATTGTTTAGGTCGACTTCGCAGTCGTAGGCTTCGTAGCCTTGCCGAGACTCCACTCGGGGCACACAACTTCGTATTTGTTTTAGGTCGACTTCGTAGTCGTAGGCTTCATAGCCTTGCCGAGATTCCACTCGAGGCACACAACTTCGTAGTTGTTTTAGGTCGACTTCGTAGTCGTAGGCTTCATAGCCTTGCCGAGATTCCACTCGAGGCATACAACTTCATAGTTGTTTCATTTCGACTTCGTAGTCGTAGGCTTCATAGCCTTGCCGAGATTCCACTCGAGGCATACAACTTCGTATTGTTTTAGGTCGACTTCGTAGTCGTAGGCTTCATAGCCTTGCCGGGATTCCACTCGAGGCATACAACTTCGTAGTTGTTTTAGGTCGACTTCGTAGTCGTAGGCTTCATAGCCTTTCCGAGATTCCACTCGAGGCATACAACTTCATAGTTGTTTCATTTCGACTTCGTAGTCGTAGGATTCATAGCCTTGCCGAGATTCCA
>CACSLK010012206.1:1571060-1582681 GCA_902706635.1 Striga hermonthica | reverse complement strand
TTTTTTTTTTTTTTTAATTCCAAGCATATAGAGTTTATTTTCTTATTCTTGAAATATTTTAGAAAGATGACCATGTTTGAGTTTTTTTAGCAAAATTTTAGAATACTCTCATTTTCTAAAGAATATTTTAAAAATATTTTCATAATTAATAGATTCAATCTATTATCTATACATGCTATGTATATATAAACTAAACTTTGAAATTAATAAAAATTACCCAAACTGATTTAATAATATGAATAATAAATTAAAAAGATATCCAAATAATTTAATAATATGACAATATTGAGAAAACATTATTTGTCTTAAATAATTAACTAATTTTAGTTTGAGATTAATGAAAGAAAAGAAGGAGATATAAAAAAGGAGTTTGGATTTAGTGGAGGAAAAAATGAGTTTGGGTTAATGAGTTTGAATTTGGGTTTTATGGGGAAGACGTAGCGCTATTCCTCTGTTTCCCAAACTCTTCCTTTATTAATTTGGTAGTAAACAAACACTAATAAAAAGTTTTCTTCGACTGCTGTGTTTTGTTAAATTCCTATCAAGAACAAGAAAAAGACCTTATCCTCATAGCTGATTTTATAAATCCCCGGGCCGAAGCCCTGGCCCTGTACCACTTACCTCCGCCCTGCTCCTGTCAACTTCTCGTTTTCCAGTATTCAATAAACATGGTGGAAGCAAATTTTGTTGGGCTCAGATGCGCAAATACGGAATATGTAAATTAAAATATCAAGGTAAAATGGTGAACAATAATCCCAATCCCAGTAACTCAAGAATGACAAAAGAAATCTCTTGCAATAAAACATGAATAATTCTTTTATGATGTGGAAGATCAGATAAAACTGCGACCACAGAGCATACTAAGAATATCCCAAATAAATAAAATATGCAAGAAATAAGACACCAAGATTTAACGAGGAAAAACCTCCAATTAGAGGTAAAAACCACGGGACAAGCTCCGAACAATTCCACTATATTTTTAAGATAATTACAATATCTTTTCATACTCCCTTACACTAGAAATGTAAAATATAGTGACCCAGTGAAACCCCACTTCAAAACAAGGAGTAATAGAGATGATACCTAACCCGGTGTATTTTTTCCACACTCACAGAATTTACTCAAACACTCTATTTTTATCTCACTGAAAAATAACACTCTAGAAACTGAATGTTGTTTCTGCTCCTTATTTTTTCTTCTCACTCTTTTTCTTTCTTCCTTTGGTGCAATTTCAGCTCTGCCCATTGCTCCCTATTTATAGAAATGAAGCTCCGAATGACAATTCACATTGTCAGATATAACAATTCGTTTTTAGTAAAAAATTCCTAATCTACTTTAGTTGTTGGAATCTTACAACAATTTGTTTGTTTTTTTTCAAGGTTTGGCTGGACTTTCATGTGGCTAGACCCCACAATTCTCCCCCTCCAGCCAAGGGAAAATATACTGCAATTCTTTACTTGCATTCCATGCCGATCAACTCGGTACAAAGCTGAAGCTTTCCCCATGTCACAACTTTTGTCATCATGCCAGCAGGATTTTTGTCAGTGTGAATCTTTTCCAACTTGAACTGTTGTTCTTCCACTACTTGATGTAGCCAATGATATCTGACATCAATGTGCTTCGTGATAGAGTGGTACATCGCATTCTTACTTAAATCCAATGCGCTTTGACTATCACAATGGATACCGTACCTTTCCTGCTTCATTCCCAATTGTTGAAGAAACCTCTTCAACCAAAACATTTCTTTGCCTGCTTCTGTCATTGCAATATACTCAGCTTCAGTAGTCGACAAGGCAACAAATTTCTGCAATTTAGATTTCCAAGATACAACTCATCCTGAAAATGTAAACACAAACCCTGAAGTAGATTTTTTACTATCCAGGTCACCTGTCATATCTGCATCTGTATAACCTTCAAGAACTGGGTTTCCTTTGCCCAAGCTCAAGGACTTATTTGCACTGCCTTTTAGGTATCTCAAGATCCACTTCACAGCTTCCCAATGATCCTTCTCAGGATTGGAAAGATATCTGCTAACAACTCCAACCGCGTGAGCGATATCCAGTCTAGTATAAACCATGACATACATCAAACTCTCGACTGCCGAGGAGTATGGAACACCCCGCCACAGTTTCTTTTTCTTCTTGACTCTTAGGACAACTTTGTTTGCTGAGCTTGAAGTGATTGGCCAACAGTGTATTGACTGGTTTAGCCGATTTCATGTTGAATCTATCCAGAATCCGATTCATATACCGTTCTTGCGATAACCATAACCTCTTGGATTTTCGGTCTCGCTTGATCTGCATGCCCAAAAATTTGTTTCGCAGGGCCCAGATTCTTCATTTCAAAGGACTTTGCTAATTCCTTCTTCAAATCACCAATCAACTTCATATCATGTCCCACTATCAACATATTATCTACATATAACAAAAGGATAATGAATCTATCATCTGGAAGTTTCTTAACGTACACACAATGATCTGCATCAGTCTTGGTATATCCATGGCTCGTCATGAACGAGTCAAACTTCTTATAGCTGATTTTATATATCCCCGGGCCGAAGCCCGGGCCCTGTACCACTTAACTCCGCCCCTGCTCCTCTCAACTTCTCGTTTTTCAGTATTCAATCAACATGGTGGAAACAAATTTTGTTGGGCTCAGATGCACAAATGCGGAATATGTAAATTAAAATATCAAGGTAAAATGGTGAACAATAATCCCAATCCCAGCAACTCAAGAATGACAAAAGAAATCTCTTGCAATAAAACATGAATAATTCTTTTCTGATGTGGAAGATCAGATAAAATTGCGACCACAGAGCATACTAAGAACATCCCAAATAAATAAAATTTGTAAGAAACAAAACACCAAGATTTAATGTTAAAAAACCTCCAATTAGAGGAAAAAACCACGGGACAATCTCCGAACAATTCCACTATATTTTCAAGATAATTACAATATCTTTTCACACTCCACACTAGAAATGTAAATTATAGTGACCCAGTGAAACCCCACTCCAAAACAAGGAGTAATAGAGATGATACCTTACCCGGTGTATTTTTCCCACACTCACACAATTTACTCAAACACTCTATTTTTATCTCACTGAAAAATAACACTCCAGAAACTGAATGTTGTTTCTGCTCCTTATTTTTTCTTCTCACTCTATTTCTTTCTTCTTTTGGTGCGATTTCAGCTCTTCCCATTGCTCCCTATTTATAGAAATGAAGCTCCAAATGACAATTCACATTGTCAGACATAACAAATCATTTTTAATAAAAAAATTCCTAATCTACTTTAGTTGTTGGAATCTTACACCAATTTGTTTGTTGTTTTTCAAGGTTTGGCTAGACTTTCATGTGGCTAGACCCCACAATTCTCCCCCTCCAGCCAAAGGGAAATATACTGCGATTCTTTACTTGCATTCCATGCTGATCAACTCGGCACAAAGCTGAAGCTTTCCCCCTGTTACAACTTTTGTCATCATGTCATCAGGGTTTTCGTCAGTGTGAATCTTTTCCAACTTGAACTGTTGTTCTTCCACTACTTGACGTAGCCAATGATATCTAACATCAATGTGATTCGTGCGAGAGTGGTACATCGCATTCTTACTTAAATCCAATGCGCTTTGACTATCACAATGGATATCGTACCTTTCCTGCTTCATTCCAAATTGTTGAAGAAACCTCTTCAACCAAAGCATTTCTTTGCCTGCTTCTGTTGTTGCAATATACTCAGCTTCAGTAGTCGACAAGGCAACAGCTTTCTGCAATTTAGATTGCCAAGATACAGCTCCTCCTGCAAATGTAAACACAAACCCTAAATTAGATTTTCTACTATCCAGGTCACATGCCATATCCGCATCTGTATAACCTTCATGAACTGGGTTTCCTTTGCCGAAGCTCAAAGACTTATTTGCACTGCATTTTAGGTACCTCAAGATCCACTTCACAGCTTCCCAATGATCCTTCCCAGGATTGGAAAGATACCTGCTAACAACTCCAACCGCGTGAGCGATATCCGGTCTAGTACAAACCATGGCATACATCAAACTCCCGACTGCCGAGGAGTATGGAACACCCGCCATAGCTTCTTTTTCTTCTTGACTCTTAGGACAACTTTGTTTGCTAAACTTGAAGTGATTGGCCAACAGTGTATTGACCGGTTTAGTCGATTTCATGTTGAATCTCTCCAGAATTCGATTCACATACCGTTCTTGCGATAACCATAACCTCTTGGATTTTCGGTCTCGCTTGATCTGCATGCCCAAAATTTGTTTCGCAGGGCCCAAATTTATCCTTATGAGTCTGTACGTCTTCAATTCTTTCTAGCTCCCCTTCTTCAGTGATGGTAATATACGTGGAACTAGGGTATCTCGTAGATGGTTGGATCGCTCGGTTTGATCTCTTGAGCTGAGGTGGAGCATCGAGGTCTTCTTGCTCGACACCTTCACCATCACCATCTTCTATTGCTGGCTCATCATCAACCCTGAGTTCTCCATCACACTCTCTCCCTGCTGTGGCATCTCCAAGAGGTTTGACAGGTGAAAGATCCACCTTACCACTTGGTTCTCTTGTTTCTGATGAAGCCGAATCAGACATAGTTTCTTACACATGGAACACTACATCTCTGCTTCTGATAATTTTTCGATTTTCTGGATCCCATAATCTGTAGCCAAATTCCTCATCTCCATAGCCCAGAAATATACACGGAATAGCTTTATCATCAAGTTTTCGTCTATGTTCCTTGCTTACGTGAGCAAAAGCTTTGCATCCAAACACCTTCAAATGAGAGTATTTAACATCATGTCCAGACCATACTCTCTCAGGGATATCAAAGCCCAAAGGAACAGATGGAGATCGGTTGATCAGGTAACACGCCGTTAGAATAGCTTCACCCCAGAATGGCTTAGGTAGCTTAGCCATCTTAACATACACCTCACTTTCTCCATAATGGTTCTGTTGATTCTTTCAGCCACACCATTATGTTGTGGGGTTTCAGGTACAGTTTTCTCATGCCTGATGCCATGCTCGGCACAATAATTCTTGAATTCATGGGAAGTATACTCCCTCTCATATCTGAGCAAAGACACTTTAAAGGTTTACCAGCTTGTCTCTCCACCATAGCATGGAACCTTTTGAAGTATTGAAAAACTTCGCCCTTCGTTACCAAAAAATACACCCACAATTTTTGTGAAGCATCATCAATAAACGTAACGAAATATCTGCTACCACCGAGACTCTCCACTTCCATGGGTCCACATACATCAGAATACACCATCTCCAACACATTTTCTTTCAGCTTACAGGTTTTGCTGAAAGACACTCTTTGATGCTTCCCAAAGAGACAATAATCACAAGGATTCAGTTTTGAATCTTTGGCAAATGGGATGAGGGACTTTTTTGTCAAAATTTGTAATCATTTTTCACAAATGTGAGCCAGTCTTTTGTGCCACAAATTTGGTGAAGCATCATCTTCGACTGCATTTAATCCACCCTTGATTAGTTTCACTTGAGTTCTGTATAGTGTCGATCTCACTCTACCTTTAACAGCTAACAATGATCCTTTGGTAAGCCTCCACGTGCCGCTACCAAAATTGTTAGTATAGCCTGC
Source organism: Striga hermonthica (assembly GCA_902706635.1). Lineage (NCBI taxonomy): Eukaryota > Viridiplantae > Streptophyta > Magnoliopsida > Lamiales > Orobanchaceae > Striga > Striga hermonthica. Next base: position 1,577,071 of record CACSLK010012206.1, on the reverse strand, counting down.
TAGATCCAATGCATGCACAGAGATCAGATTCAGACGTAAGTCTGGCATACGTCGTACGTCCTTCAGTGTTATTGTGCACCCAATATCAGTTTGAATGCACACATCACCAACTCCCACAATAATTGCAATGCTGTTGTTGCCCATCTTTACTCTACCAAAGTCTTCTTCTTTGTATAGAGAAAAGAATTCCTTGTGAGAGGTTGCATGGTATGATGTTGCTGAGTCAATGACCCAATCAACACATGAATCAGCAACATGACACTCTTCTTCTTCAACAGAGAGCAACACCACTTCCCCATTGATCACAGCGGTTGCGGTATTTTCATCGTTCTCTGATTTGTTATTCCTCCAACCTTTGTTCTTCCAAGCTTTGCAGTTTATTTTGATATGACCTTCTTCACCGCAGTGATAACACTTGAATTTTCTTCTGGGTTGAGATTGTGATTTATCTCTGGATTTGTTATTCCGGCCTCTGCTTTTGCTTCTCCCCTTAGTTTCTGTGACCAGGGCCTGAGAGCTACTTGCTCCAGAGTCTTTTCTTCTTGTTTCTTCATTAAACATACTGTCTTTGACTTGGGTCAAAGTCTGTTTTCTTTCAGGAGCAGAGTTGCTCAACAAGACCACCAAAGTCTTCCAGTTATCCGGTAAAGAACTTAAAAGTAACAGCGCCTGCAGCTCTTCATCAAGTTTTATTTCCATGGTAACAAGTTGGTTCACCATGTCTTGAAACTCCTTCAAGTGTTCTGCAACTAATCTTCCATCCCGGTATTTTAGATTTACAAGCTTTCTAATGACGAAATCTTTGTTCTGTGCAGTCTTCCTCTGGTACATCTGTTCAATTTTGTTCCACATAGTATGGGCTTTCGAATCTGTGGCAACATGGTGGAATATGCTGATATCCACCCACTGTCTGATTAAACTGACAGCCTATCTGTGTAACTTTTTCCAATCTTCATCCTTCACATCATCTGGTTTGTTGTCTCCCTTTTCTACAGGATCGTACAGATCTTTGTAGAAAAGTATGTCCTCCATTATTGGCTTCCAAATGGAGTATTTTGTTGCTGTCAGCTTTACCATGGTACCCACTATCTCCTCCATTTAATTTACACTGATCGATACAGAGCCCAAATTGATCTCTGATACCACTTGTTGGGTTGAGATGCGCAAATATGTAAATTAAAATATCAAGTTAAAATGGTGAACAATAATCCCAATCCCAGTAACTCAAGAATGACAAAACAAATCTCTTGCAATAAAACATGAATAATTCTTTTCTGATGTGGAAGATCAGATAAAACTGCGATCACATAGCATACTAAGAATATCCCAAATAAATAAAATATGCAAGAAATAAGACACCAAGTTTTAACGTGGAAAAACCTCTTATTAGAGGAAAAAACCACGGGACATTCTCCGAACAATTCCACTATACGTTCAAGATAATTACAATATCTTTTCACACTCCCTTACACTAGAAATTTAAAATATAGTAACCCAGTGAAACCCCACTCCAAAACAAGGAGTAATAGAGATGATACCTAACCAGGTGTATTTTTCCCACACTCACAGGATTTACTCAAACACTCTATTTTTATCTAACTGAAAAATAACACTCCAGAAACTAAATGTTGTTTCTGCTCCTTATTTTTTTTCACTCTTTTTCTTTCTTCCTTTGGTGCGATTTCAGCTCTGCCTGTTGCTCCCTATTTATAAAAATAAAGCTCCAAATGATAATTCACATTGTGAGACATAACAATTCATTTTTAATAAAAAATTCCTAATCTACTTTAGTTGTTGGAATCTTACAACAATTTGTTTGTTGTTTTTCAAGGTTTGGTTGGACTTTCATGTGGCTAGACCCCACAAATTTTGCATGGGAAAGTGGGGCAAGCGAATCAGTGCTTGTCAATTTCTAAGCTCTTATTGAAGCGTCCCTCGTGACCGTGCCCCTCGGCTTGAAGAGGACTTCCATTGTTACTGATTCATTAGTAAACAAACGCTACTTGTAAGGTTAAATTAGATTTTTGGTCCCATAAGTGACCCCTATTTTGGTTTTAGTATCGAAAAATTTGACTTTTTGGAAATCGTCCTGTAAGTGAAAAAAATTAGTTTTTTCATCCCATGACCGCCTACAGCAGGTCACTGCTACCGGATTGCCTACATGGAAATTCTCCTAATTTTTTTTTTTTTTTTTTTTTTGCTGAGTTGTAAGCTTAGGTGGCCTATTAGGATTGCCTACATAGAAATTCTCCTTTTTTTTTTTGCTTAGTTGTAAGCTTAGGTGACCTATTATGTGGCATAAATGCAAAAATATGGTCATAGGGGGATTTGAACCATGCACCTCTTATGCAAAAGAAACACCTTCAATCACTTGATCTATGAGATTGTATGCAAAAAATGTGGGTTCATATATATATATATATATTCAACGCCATTTCAATTGTAATAATAATAATAATAATAATAACAACAACTCGATTCTCACCTTTTAATTATAAAACTTATGAAATATTAGATAATACCACTTTTAATTATAAAATTTATACATAATTTATTTAATAAATGTGAATTAATTACAAATTAAAAATCAACAAATCAAATAAATAAAATAATATTATATTATTTAATATTAAAATATATATTTTTTTATAAATTTATTTATGTAAATATATTATATATATTGAATCTATTTATTTATTTATTTATAATAATCAAATTACCTTGTTTGATTTAACTTTTATTATCATTTATTTTATTTTTTTATACTGATCGACTATATTTAATTTTAATTAAATTTTTTTGTATATTAAATAATAAAATATCATATGCATTAAATATAACAATATTAAATAATTAAATAAATATATTAAATATAAAATAATTACTAAATAAGTAAAAATTATAATTATATTAGATAATGCCACTTTTAATTGTAAAATTTATACATGATTTGTTTATTAAATGTAAATTAATTACGAAATAAAAATCAACAAATGAAATAAATAAGTTAATATATATTATTTAATATTTAAAATGTATATTTTTATAAATTTGTTTATGTAATTATATTATATATATTTAATATATTTCTTTATTTAATTATAATAATCAAATTACCTTGTTTGATTTAACTTTTATTATCATTTATTTTATTTTTTATACTGATCGACTTTATTTAATTTTAATTATTTTTTGTATATTAAATAAATAAATATATTAAACAACAAAATATTATATGTATTAAATATAATAATATTAAATAAAAATATATTAAATAATATTAAAAAATTACTAAATAAGTAAAAATTATAAATATATTAGATAATACCACTTTTAATTATAAAATTTATACATAATTATTTATTAAATGTGAATTAATTACGAAATAAAAATAAGCAAATGAAATAAATAAAAAATAACAATATATTATTAAATATATTTATTTATATCAATAAATTATATATATTTTATTATTTGATATATATTTAAATATATCATATCTTATATATATTATTTAATTTATTATTTATTTAACTATATTTATTTCTTTAAAATATATATATTTATTTAAATATATATGCATATTTAAATATATTATTTAACGAATTATTTGTTTTCTAATAAAATGATGTTAAACTGCAGATACATATATATTTTAGGTCACATTAATTGCATGGTGTCTAGTAGCTCAAGTGGGATATGTGGCTTGTTTTGCACAAGAGGTGCATGGTTACGTAGCCAATCCGGTCATGGGATAAAAAAAAATTAATTTTTTTTCACTTACAGGACGATTTTCAAAAAGTCAAATTTTTCGATACTAAAATCAAAATAGGGGTCCCTCATGGGACCAAAAAACTAATTTAGCCTACTTGTAACAAGTTTTCTTTGATTGCTGTGTACGACTGTTATTTGCTGTTAAATTTGAGTGGTCTTGATGAAGGTTGAGATTTAAGTCTAATTTTTCATTTGTTATGGTTTCATTTGCTTTCTCTATTTACAGTTTGAGAATCTGAGTTTCCAGTTGAGATCGATGCCGTCGCGTGGAATTCTTCTCACGGTCATTATCCTCGGCGATAGGGGTAAACTCAGGATTTTTTTATTTATTTATTTTTTTTTTTCTCATTTCGTTTCATGGAGGATCATTTTCAAGGCTTGGGGAACAACCTTTTTTTTTAAAAAAAAAATAAAAAATAAAAAACACAATCTGAAGCTTCAATGTCTAAATTCAACAAAAAGTTGTTCAGACGACATTCGAGTACCATAATCAAAGTTGTCTAGTTCAAATCCACTGGAAAAGAGAAAAACATAAAACACAAAAAACTGAGGGCTCCAATCACTTAGATAATTCCAATTTTGTTGGCGATGTCTAAAGCATCATAGTTGGGTGTCCGTGTCAACCTAACATACGCCTTCTTAGTCCCATCAGGCCTGATAAGGGTGTTAATTTTCTTGGTCTGGACTTCATACATATTCTTAACAGCACCTTTGATCTACTTCTTATCAGCTTGGATGTCGACAATGAAAACCAGAGTGTTGTTATCTTCGATTTTTTTTTTCATGACCGATTCTGTGGTCAGAGGGTATTTCAGAATCTGGTACTGGTCGAGCTTCTGGCGGCGAGGGGCACTGATGCGTGGGTACCTAGGATTCCTCTCCTTCTTCAAGGTCCTCTCCTTATTTTCTTGGACTTCTGCTTGAAGGTTGTTGAACCTGCTTTCACGGCTTTGGCAGCCTTCAAGGCCTTGGCCTTGTGGTCAGCCTTTTTTGCTGGGCGATCGACTTTAGCTGGAGCCATTTCCAACGGATGCGACCCTAAATGCAGATTGTCTTACCTTGTAGGGGACTGCCGTTCTTGAACCATTTAATCTGTTTTGTTTTCTTCTGTTTTGATCTTCTATTTAAAACATGATCGGGGACACCTTTCGATTACGGAGTTTGAAATTATGTATAAGATTTATGAGTTTTTAGTTCAGTGGTAACTTCTTGTTCCTTAACATTGTTATAATTATTTGTGAGGTGAAATTCACACACATATATAGTGGATTTGAAATCGTTTTGCTATCTGACTTATGTGTATGAAGCAAAAGTAATGAAATAAATTGTGTGCCTTTATATATAATTCAATTTGTTTGAAGATTTCAAAGCTAAACTAAGAAGCTGCCGAGCATTGTTGATCGAAGCTGTGAGCTACTACACCGGTTGGCATGATTTGAACCGATGTATTAAACTTTCATATTCATTACAAAAGGTAAACTATAGATGAATTGGTAATACACGGTTGCTAGCCATATAATAGCGGTCCAAAGAGTTAATCTTGGAGAGTTGGAGTTTCACAAAGGACTTGAGCTGTAGGGACCACACTTGATGTCTCTGTCTTGGCAGCAGTTTTGCCCGGACAACCGCAAGGTAATAACTGGGATGGGCGGCACACGACCTTCCTCGGCAGCAATTACAAGCTTATAGTTGATGTTCGTCGAGTACTTGCATTTGCGCACTCAAGACCCCCAGAAAAATAGGTTTGTGCAGGCCCGCATGTGTGTTCTGCCAGCAAACTTTGCACACCTCAGCACCTCTTTGTCTTCCGAGTCACTGATCGGCCGGTAACCGCTTGACAAGGCATGTCCTAATCCTTCGACTGAAACTAAATTAGTAGTGATAGAAAAACATAATGTGCAAAGAACCAAACAGGACAAAGCTTCCAATGTTTTGTTTTGTTTGTTTGTTTTTTTTAATATTATTGTAGTAAACATGCCGTAAAAAAAAATACTTAATTTATTGGAACAATGTGGAGTATTCTTGTATAGGTTTAAGCTTGATATTATTTATTGATGGAATATTGTATTTGTACACATGTTAATGAATCGTTGAATGGAGGCTTGAATGACATGTAAACCTCATTAAGGATCTTGAATAAATAATTTGGTGTATACGAAATACTTACTTGATGCGGAATACGACATAATTAGTGATCTTGATCTTGATGATCACAAGAGGCTTGATCGATTGTGAGA
>CACSLK010012206.1:1521980-1551907 GCA_902706635.1 Striga hermonthica | reverse complement strand
GTACATGATCTAACAAATTTCATTCATTCTTTTTCTAAGAAATAAATATATTAAGAGATCAAAGACATTTATTTTGTACCTCGGCGAGCGCTCTTTCGGGACCACTGCCTTTTAAAACGAATCGTGACTCATACGGAATATGTACGGATTGCTCAAGAACTTGTTCCAAAGATCTTTGTTTCGGTTATGGAACACACATCGCAAATCAAGCTGATCAGACCCCACACGAATTAGAGAAGTCGACAACACCACTTGTCTGAGCTTCACGATGCATAAGCTCGATGAGAACCCTCATAATAGAAAGCAAGGCCTTCTCGATCTTGTCTATAACAATCACCAAGTAAGGACGTCTCGCCACAACTCCAGTAAGACGGCCCTAAAAGTACTCATGCTTCTCTGTTGAACTAAACAGACAGAAAAAAAAAAGCTTCGCTCAGCAATAGCATAGAGAACCCCAAAAGAAATGAAATTTTACAGAGTTTATATAGAAAAATACCATTCGGTTGTTTCCTCTGCATCATAATCTGATAATTCAATCTCTACAAGCCTGCTATCATCACAGTACCAAGCTCGGCAACGGCCCTGGCAATACTCGTCTTACAAGTTCCCGTTGCCAAGTAGAAGAAAAGAACCTTTCGGGAGGTTACTACTGCCTCGCCTTGTGGAGGCCAATGTTGCGTAAATTTCAGGAATCGTGCAGTTTGGTTCCAACAGGCCCCGGCACGTCATATAAATCGCATTCTTATGGTGGTCAATAGACGGCAAAATTACTGTAGGCGGGACATCAGTCATTGTGCTCACCACCTCGCAAAAAGAAAAAAAGAAATAATAGAATCACGACAAAGTAAATTTTTGGTAAGGATGAGCTTAAGATACGAATATATTCACAGAAAAATTAACCTGAGCAACATCAACTTGACTGAGTGTCAAGTGGTGCTCGAAAACATAAATCAGTTTGTCTCGAATCCGGTTCAGGAACTCAACAATTCTACGACCAGAATGCTGTGAATAAGCATTTTTCCTTAAAATTTTAATGTCCTCGGCACAATCTGAGAACAAGAAACCAAAACCTCTCGGTGGTGACTCCATAACAACTTCCCATCTACTTAAAACTCGCCCATGAAAATCGAGGCCGAATCACGGTCCCGCCTCAAACGATCCACCCATGACTTCATATACCCATTGGTTTTATTGTACAGTTCGACTACTTCAACAATGCGTTCTCGTAGAAATCACGCCTGATATCGGATAATCGCAAACATGCGTAGAAATTAATTGGCACGTTATGCGAGGAGGCGTCATCATTAAAGTACCTAACACACGCGAACAGGCGCGACGCGTGGCAAAAAAGTAGGAGCAACGGGAAGGACTTGAAACATACGACTTTATGACTGGCAATTAATGGGAAATTATTTGAAAACATGAGCGGGAAACCTATTGACTGGTCGACATTGGGTGACGAACCATCAAGGAGGTCGATAAACACCAACTCACTCTTAGATCGAGTCATTTAGACTCGACCAGAGTGGGGGGTACTAGATGATATAGGATATTATACCCACAAGGCTGAACCGGTCTGTTGACCGGTCGAGGAGATCGTATTATGAGGAAGTCAAAGGAATCGAGCAGTCAGCCAGTCGACCAAGCAAGGCTGTCAACCAAACTATCCTTCGACCAGATACACGACCGAGCAACCTATTCGATCTCAGCAGGTCGATTACTTTGAGGACTTGACACCACGCTGTTCGGCCTAGTTAGGCGCGTGAAGGAATCCTCTGACAGAATCCCAGGAGAATATTTACCCCATGTGCTGGGGGACACGTGTCGAAAAGGCAGTGATGGATAGCGATAACCGCCTCTGACAGCCTACCCCATGTGCAGGAGGACACGTGTCCAAAGAGGATTGATGCAGGCGATAGTGGCGACGGCTACCTCTGACACACGCATTTGGTGTGTACGGATGGGCAGTTAGGGCAGACAGCTCATCAAATCCGGGCAGCCCTAGGTCAGGTATCTCACCCCTATATAAAGGGGGTGAGCCTTTCTTCTTCAACACGATCATTTTATTACTTACTCTTGAGAATTGATTGAGCATACACTGACTTAAGCTTCGGAGGCTCTTCACCGGAAAACCCCTCCGGTGTGAGAGTTCTTTATAGGTACACGACATTCAAATCGGCGAGAAGGAAGGCGATATCCGAATTCTAGCCGGTTGAGAAGTTTTGTGTTACAATTTGGCGCCGTCTGTGGGACTTTCGTTTGGAAAGGTGTGCTTGAAGCTCAGCTATGGCGGACGGAATTCCCAAAAATTTACAGTCAACGTTCGATGATGCTTGGACAACGACCAGGCCAGTAGGACAGGGTCCTCCTGTGGCCCATCCCAGACGCCAGTCACCCCTACGCCGGGTCTTCGAGGTACAGGAGCGACGACAATGGTTCCTGAAGGAGAAGCTGGCTTCAGCCGCGCCTAGGAGATCTGCGCGGCCGATGCGGCGGCGATGCCGCCACCACCGCCACGAAACCCAACAACCGCGCCTCTAGGAGGGGCAGGGGCACAGCAAGGAGGGGCACCACCGCAGGCAACAGTGCAAGTCCCCGGCCAGCAGGTGGTGATGACTAGGCAGGAGATGCAGCAGATGGTGGCGGAGGCAGCTGCCCAGGCGGTGCAGCAGGTCACAAACAGCCTTTCTCGTGCCGCGATGATGCCGAGCACTGTTGCAGGGTCACGCCAAAATGCGGAGGAGGATGAATCCAGCTATGGTGGAGGCGGGCCCACGCATGACCGGGAGATGGAGAGAATGGCGGAGCAGCTGCGCCAATTGCAAGCTAAGGTGGATGGTCGAGCGGAGAGACGCGCACGAGGACACCCGTTCTCGGCGGATATACTAGCAGCGCCCTTGCCAAATAATTACAAGGATACTAACTTGGTGTTCGACGGGACTTCTAATCCGTCGAGACATGTGAGGACATTTGAAAATATGGCTGTGTTGCATGGATATACTGATCCTGTTAGCTGCAGGTCTTTCTTATTGACCCTTAGGGGAGGGGCACTCGACTGGTTCCAACAGCTTCCCCCAGGCTCGATTGTGGACTTTGGGGACTTTGCGGAGAAGTTGACAAATCAATATTCGAGCGCGGTGGCTCAGGAGAAGACGTATTTGACGCTGATGGCAATGAGGCAAGGCGAGAAGGAATCACTACGTAAATATATCGCTCGATACAATCAGGCTTGCTTGGAAATTCCGTCGGCGGTCGATGAGGTCAAGGCGGGAGGATTAATTAGGAGTTTGCGGGCAGGACCATGCCGGAATTCTCTGGCTAAGACTCCTGCTCATACGTATGATGAGGTATTGAGAAGGTGTAGGAAATACATTAATCTCGAGGAGACCGAGGCAGAGTTTGCCAAGCTGGAGGAGTTAGGCCGAGGGGAGTCGAGGAAGGAGAAATCAGTTTCACCTAAAAGGAGAGCCTCGCCTAGGAGAGAGGGGCGAGTCAAACAGGATCGAGGACGAGAGGACAGATGGAAGGACCGGCCTATCTCAGGGGGGAAAAGATTCCATGATTACACCCCATTGAACGCGAAGGTGGTTGAGGTCTAAATGGCCATGGAGAAAGGGATAGAGGGGAAAGATGTGACGTGGCCAAGGTCGAGGTTCGAGGGGCCAACCCAACCGAAGTCGAAGAGATACTGCCGCTTCCACAAAGACTATGGCCATACCGCTGAGGATTGTCGGCATCTCAAGGACGAAATCGAGCGCCTTATTCGAGCGGGGCATCTTAAGGAATTTGTCTATCAGGATAAGGGGAGGAGGAAGGAGAGGAGAAGGTGTCGGGAGGACTCAGTGGAGAGGAGCGAGGAGGATGGTGATGAGGAGACACGAGGTGGTCGAAGAAGAGATGAGGGGAAAAGGAGGCGAGGAAGTAGGGAGCGGGAAGGAGAAGGAGATGGAGGCCAAGTAAAGAGAGGCACAATATATATGATTTCAGGAGGACCGACTGACGGGGACTCGAATAATGCGAGGAGAGGCCACGTTCGAGCAATGAAAAGAAAGAGGGAAGAGGTGAGTATCACGGCCCGATGTCGGTGATAAGTTTCAAGGCGGAGGATGCCGGGGGAGTGGTCCTCCCACACAATGATGCCTTGGTGATAACCGCGGAGGTCGCAGGCTTCGACGTGAAGAGGGTATTCATTGATACCGGGAGTTCGGTAGACGTGATGTTCTACGACTGTTTTGTGCAGATCAACAGGGAGCTGAATATGGAGCTGAAACCGGTGGCCACGGCGCTTTACGGCTTTAATGGGGGAGAGGTTATGCCGATGGGAGAGGTCAGTTTGCCCGTGGAATTGGGATCAGGGGAGTTGAGAAAGGTGCGCATGGTGAGATTTGTGGTCGTAGGCGCTGAGTCGTCCTATAACATCATCATGGGACGGATGAGCTTGAACGCATTCCAGGCGGTCGTATCCACGTACCACATGACGATCAAATATCCCGTGGGCGAAAACGTAGGGGAGATTGCTGGGGATCAGCTCACTTCGAGAAGTTGCTACCAAACGACAGTCAGCAATAACAAACAATTGGCAAAAAGGCAGGCCGAGTCGAAGGCGGAGGAGATTAATCGACCAGGAGGATCGAGGTCGAGGGAGGACAGTCAAAAAGTGGAGAAAGGTAAGGAGAAAATGGATATCCAACCTGGAGAAGAAGTTCAGGAGATTCAAATGATCGAAGGGTGTGAAGGGAGAAAGTTCAGGATCGGAAAGGAATTGGGAGAGCCTATTCGGTCGAGGTTGATCCAGTTGGTTAGGAAGTTCGCTGATATTTTTGCCTATACGGCAGAGGAGCTAACGGGGATAAGTGCGGAGGTGATCGAGCATCGACTCAACATCGACCTCAGCGTAAGGCCGGTGAAGCAGAAGAGAAGGGACCACGGGGCGGAGATGGATAAGATCATCGAGCAGGAGGTCGAGAAACTATTGGGAGCACGACATATTAAGGAAATTCAGTTCCCCGAATGGCTGTCAAACACGGTGATGGTGTCGAAGGCGGAAGGGAAGTGGAGGATGTGCATTGATTTCTGCGATCTGAACAAAGCGTGCCCGAAGGATTTATATCCGCTTCCTAGGATCGACCAGTTGGTCGACTCCACAGTCGGGTGCGAGCTACTCAGTTTGATGGACACATCCCAGGGTTATCATCAGATCCCGCTGGCTCGAGAGGATTGGAAAAGGGTCAGCTTCGTAACAAGCCGGGGAACATACTGCTATATGGTGATGCCATTTGGCCTAAAAAATGCGGGGGCGACATATCAGAGGTTGGTGGATAAAATTTTTAAGAATCAGTTGGGAAAGAACATGGAGGTATATGTGGATGATATTCTGGTAAAGAGCAAAGAGGAAATTGACCATGTAGACGACTTAAAAGAAACATTCATGACCCTCCGGAAGTATGGGATGAAGCTGAATCCCGCCAAGTGCTCGTTCGGGGTCAAATCTGGAAAATTTTTGGGCTACATGGTCACGAGGAGGGGGATAGAGGTCAACCCGGAGAAAGTGAGGGCGATGATCGAGATGCAGCCCCCCACGAAGGTGAAGGAGGTGCAGGTCTTAACTGGTCGAATAGCAGGCCTGAGCCGTTTTATCTCTAAGGTAGCTGAGAAAAGCGGGCCCCTATTTAAGACACTCAGAAAGAGCTCAAAATTCCAGTGGACAGAAGAAGCACAGAAAGCATTCGAGGAGTTGAAGAGGATGTTGGTCGATCTACCACTATTGGCAAAACCAGCGCAAGGGGAGGACTTGGTGTTATATGTGTCCATCGGTGAGACGGCAGTGAGCTCTGTTATTGCGGGAGGAAGGGACAACCCAATTTCCGATCTATTACGTGAGTAAGGTGATGCAAAGGGCGGAGAGGAGGTATTCAGAGATTGAAAAAGGGGCTTTGGCTGTGGTGGTCACTGTAAGGAAGCTGAGACCATACTTCTTGGGACATAGGGTGAGGGTCCAAACGAGCATGCCATTGGGAAAAACGCTGGGGCGACCCTCCGTGTCGGAGCGGTTAGTCAAATGGGCGGTCGAGCTGAGTGAATACACAATTATCTACGAGCCAAGAAGGGCGATTAAGGCTCAAGCGCTGGCGGACTTTATTAAGAGGGGACGAAGGAGAGCGAGAAGTTTGAAGGGGTGTGGCAAGTGTTTGCAGATGGATCGGTATCGAGGGCTGGAGGTGGCCTAGGCATCGTACTTATGTCGCCGAAAGGTGACAGCCTGGAGTTCGCAATCAAGATGGCCTACCAGATATCAAACAATAAAGCGGAATACGAAGCGGTCATTAAGGGACTCAAACTGGCCTTAAGTGGCGGAGCTCGAGCAGTGCAGGTGCATTCAAATTCACAATTGGTGGTGGGTCAATTCCAGGAAGGTTTCGAGGTCCGGGAGGAGAGAATGATGAAGTATGTGGAGGAGATAAAGAAGCTGCAGGGAGAGTTTGATTCTTTCGAATTAATCCATATACCTCGAGGAGAAAATGGTCGAGCTGATCTGTTGGCTAAAGTGGCACAAAGTCTGGTGGACTGCAAGAGCAGAAGTGTGACCTTGCTGTACATGGAAAAAAGTGTGGTCGAGAAGGAGGTGGTCGAGATAGAAGAAGTCGAGGATTGGAGGGCGCCGATAACAAAGGAATTGAAGGAAGGAGCTGTTAAAGTGATAAGGAGATTTTTTGAGCATGGGGGAATTCTCTACAAAAGGTCGCTCGCGGGTCCACACTTGCGATGTGTAACCGGAGAAGAAGGGCGGTACGTGTTGAAGGAAATTCATGAAGGCTGCTGCAGTGACCACAGCAAGGCAGGCTCCTTGGTAGCAAAGGCTCTAAGAGCAGGATATTTCTGGCCAACAATGAGAGAAGATGCCAAGGAGATGGTGCGGAAGTGTTTGCAATGCCAGAAGCACGACCCACTTATTCACCAGCCGGCCAAAGCCATGACAGCGATGAGTTCTCCCATCTCGTTCGCACAATCGGGGATCGACCTGGTTGGGCCCATGCCCCAAGGAACCGGGCAGAGGAAGTTCTTGATTGTCGCGGTCGATTATTTCACGAAGTGGGTGGAGGCTGAACCCCTGGCAAAGATCACGGAGGATAAAGTGATACATTTTCTATATGATAACATATGTTGCAGGTTTGGAGTTCCTAAGGTGTTGGTGTCGGATAATGGGACACAGTTCAATGGCAAGCGGATTCGGGCATGGTGCGAAGACATGAAAATTGATCAACATTTTGCTTCAGTCGCACACCCGCAGGCCAACGGGCAGGTCGAGGTGACCAACAGAATCATACTGAATGGTCTGAAAACAAGGTTGGAGAAAGCATCGGGAGCATGGGTGGACGAGCTTACTTCGGTGCTATGGGCGTACAGAACAACTCCTCGATCGACCACTGGGGAAACACCGTTTAGTATGATTAAGGCCATGAGGCTGGATGGTCGCATGTAACGACCACCCCTTTTGAGGATGGGCATGTGTTCAAAAAAGAAAAAAAATCCATCATGATTAAGGCCATGAGGCTGGATGGTCGTATGTAACGACCACCCCTTTGAGGGTGGGCATGCGTTCAAAGGAAAAAAAAAATCCATCATGATTAAGGCCATAAGGCTGGATGGTCGCATGTAACGACCACCCCTTTTGAGGATGGGTATATGTTCGAAAAAGAAAAAAAATCCATCATGATTAAGGCCATGAGGCTGGATGGTCGACAACGACCACCCCTTTGAGGGTGGGCATGCGTTCAAAGAAAAAAATCCATCATGATTAAGGCCATGAGGCTGGATGGTCGCATGTAACGACCACCCCTTTTGAGAATGGGCATGTGTTCAAAAAAGAAAAAAAATCCATCATGATTAAGGCAATGTGGCTGGATGGTCGTATGTAACGACCACTCCTTTGAGGGTGGGCATGCGTTCAAAGAAAAAAATCCATCATGATTAAGGCCATGAGGCTGGATGGTCGTATGTAACGACCACCCCTTTGAGGGTGGGCATGCGTTCAAAGGAGGATGGCCATGAGGCTGGATGGTCGCATGTAACGACCACCTCTTTGAGGGTGGGCATGTGTTCAAAAAAGAAAAAATAAAAAAAAAACCCATCAAGACTAAGGCCATGAGGCTGGATGGTCGCATGTAACGACCACCCCTTTAAGGAGGGGCATGGGTTCAAAAGAGAAAACCCGTCACGATGGAGATCGTGGGGACATGTGTTCGAAATGCACAGTTACACGGAAAAATACAAGTTAAAAGAAGGAAAATACGGTAACGACATATGAGCTCACTCAAGTTACCTTGGTAAGAAACAACACAAACACACCAACGCAGGTCATCACAAGCATAGACAAAGAAAGAAATAAACCAACCAAAACATTTTCATTTCACGAAGATCATGAGAATGTGAGAAGTACACACGTTACAGAAATTCAATTAAATACAAATGGAAACTGGAAAAGGTAAACTACATCTAAGGAGGAGGAGCAACAGTCGAGTCTGTATTGCTTTGATTGGCATTTGGATCAGGCGACTGGTTAGTCCCCGAGGTCGAGTCACATGCTTCATTGAGGGGGCGTTGGCGGATAGACTCGGCCAGCACAGACAACATCGATGCAGGAGGAGTGAGGTCATCAGGCAGAGCATACGTTTTCTTTAAAGTGTCCGATCGAGCCATAGTTCTCTCGAGCAGCCCTGACCACCACTCATGCTCAAAACGGTATGCTGGGTGGATCACCTTGGAAACTAGTAGGGACCTTGGGAAAGGCCTCCCAGATGACCCCAGGGTCGAGCTTCTCAAAGTCGTCCTCGGCGATCTGCTCGCCAGCCTTCTGAAGGGCAAACTGGAAGCTGTCCACCCCGAAGTCTTGCACCTCCTTCAAAAAATGTGGTGACCGTGTGTAATCGGCCACCACTTGGTCACGGTACTCTCGGAGGAAGAGCTGCCCAGTAGTGGTGCCCACATCATCTGTCGAGCTCGAAGAGCAGCGCCATCAGCGTAGCGTTTGCACTGGCCGGCTTGGGTAGCCCTTTCTTTGGCCAAGGTGGCCTCCAACTCAGCTCGAGCAGTTTCTGCCTGAGCACGAGCACTCTCCGCATGCACCCGAGAAGCCTCCGACTGCGCTCGAGCAGCCTCCGCCTGTGCTCGAGCAGCGCGCTCTTGCTCCAGCACAGTCTCTTTCTCCTTCAGCGCATTGTCTTTCTCCGCCACCATAACCTCCTTAGCCGCGAGGGCAGCTTCTCTCTCCGCGAGAGCCTTGTTTTTCTTGACGAGCTCTTCATCAAGGGATTTGACCTTGACTTTGAGCTCGACCTTCTGTTCTTTCTGGGTCTCGCGGAGCTTGGCGTTGTGCTGCACCAGGGTCGAGTTTTTATCTTGGAGGTAGCCGATGGTGCCCTCGGGACCTTTGATCGACTTACCCGAACTGTCACGGGCTTCTTTAGCCAAGGGTAAAAAGTCAACCAAGCCCTATTAACAAAATGACACGGTAATTCAGCATATGTATCGACAAAGAAAAGCAAGAAGAACTAGCTTAGGATTAGAAGAGGAGTAATACCTGAGCCAACCATTGCACGAGCTTATCGCCGACCTCGGGCAAAGTGACGCTGGACTTCTTGCGGTTATCCTCAAGGAGAGCACCCTCGAGGCGGTTGGCCACCTCATTAACTGAAGCCGACATAAGCGATGTCGACTTCGGGGCTAAGGGATCAGGCCATTGGTGGCCAGCACACCCCCTTTTCCAGACCACCTCGCCTTGGTCAGTGCGAGACCGCTTTCCCAAGGCACTCTCCCTCTCCCCGTCACCCTGCTCTTGACGCACGACCATATCTTTGGTCGAGACGCCGGGAAGGGTAGAGGACTGTTGATTAGAAGGAGGTTTCTCGGTAACCTTGGCCTTGGATAAGGCATGAGAGGTCGATGATTTGTCCCCAGCCTGGGAAAGAGTGGCATCCTTCGGATTGGGAGCTCGGGGGTCAGCTTTTTTACGGTCGTCAGCCCGCTGACGACCGTCAGTTTGATGCGGTTGGTCGGATTTTTGCTGGTGACCGCCAGTCTTCTGGTGGCGGTCGACGGTCTTTTGGCGATCATTTGTCTTGGGTGGGTGGTCGACAGTTTTTGAGATGCTCGAGGATTTTGGGGCCGGTTGAGAGGAAGATTTAGGTAAGGGTTGTTGTTGTCACGGCTGCAGTTGAAGGGACTGCTTTTGTTGTTGTTGATGTTGCTGTTGTTGTTGTTGTGTTCCCTTGGGCGGCGGTGGAGGAGGAGGAGTTTGCCGCGGAGGTGATCGCGGAAGAGGCGGTGGAGTTTGCCGAAGGGGCGATTGCTGCTGTTGCGGCTCTGGTCGGGATCCGTCAGAGCTGGTCGAGCTATCGACCTTACCACTGGTCGATCCGACAGCAACCCCTTTCTTCTTCAGAGGAACTTTCCTCTGGGGGATGTTGAAACTGGGAGCCTCTACACAAACACGACAATGAAATCAAAATAAGTATCAGTTTTATTCTAACAAGAATAAGGGTGTATACGCCAACAGTCGAACAAGTGGATTAAAAATTACACGGATCATCTTCGATGAGGACGAGGTCAAGAATTTCCTCGGTGGGGGGAGATAGAGTTTTGTGGGAAAGAAGACCACAGAAATGGAGGAGGTTATCGTTTTGAAGAAGTGTAGTGGACGCAACGGACTTGGAATTCCAAGTATGGATACGCTGGTCGAAGAGAGGATTGGAAGGAGGGGCTGAGGCTATCTCTTGTGAGACCTCCCTAACCCAAGGAATGGAAGGCCAAGAGAAATGAGCATCGGGTCGGACATATATGAATCTATCAATCCACTTGGGAAGGTTGGTAGGGATGTCGTTTATGAAGTGAGCGTCGTTGCGGCTTTTCAGGTAGAGGCCTCGACCTTGCTTGGAAGGGCCATAGCAGTAATGGAAGAAGTCCAGGTCAAATCGACCCAGACGGATATGGCAGAGAATAATGAAAGTGGTTATGAAACGGATGGCGTTGGGGGGAAGCTGATGCAAAGGAAGGGAGAACCACTCGCAAATGCGAAGTATTTCGGGGCTTAAAGGAAACCGCAAGCCAAGCTTGAATTGGATCTCGAAAAAAGTGTAATAATCCTGGGGAGGATGGTCGAATTTATCAGAGGGAGAAGAAAAAAGGAACGTCCAACTAAGAGGCTGGCCGATCTTATCGGGATTGAACCAAGGGTGAAAGAGGGTAGTAGAAGAAGAACGTTTGGAAAGCTTTTTGGTCGAAGATCGTTTGGGTGGAGAATTTGAAGAGGGAGGAGCGGCAGGCTGCGGAGAAATAACCTCGTCCTCCTCTGGCTCGTCTAGCGCACTGAGAAGAGGTCGACGGCGGCGGAGGGGAATGTTATCCATAGTATCCCCGGAATTTAAAGAGGCGACGTGGGCTGTGAAAACACGAGTAGGAACAGTATCACCTGGGTGAAAAATCGAGAGAGGAACGGCTTCAAGTGCGGAAGGCAAGATCTCAACAGAATCAGAGGAGGTGGTCGAGGTAGCAGGATCTGAAAACAAAAGAAGAAAGTAGCAATATCAAAAAGAGGAGTTTTGGCAAGAGAGGAAAAAATAAGGAGGAAAAGGTCTTTGAAATTAGGGTTCAACGGAAGGGGCTATCTTGAAGAAGAGGAACATGGATCTCGAGAGAATTTCAAAAGGGAAGAACGAAATCTATAACGATCAACAGATGAGCACAAAAATTCAATGCACATATTCAAAACACTCAATCAGCAAGCTTCAGATACCCAATTCAGAAAAGAAAACAAAGAAAAATTTCTCAAAACACAAAAGCCCTGACACAGGAAGTACAAAATCAGGAGAAGAACGACTTACTCATTATCACGGAGGAAAGAATCGGGAAAACTTGAAGATTGCAGGAAGAATCACCGATGGAAGTTAGGATTTTTTGCAGAGAGAACTTTGAATGCAAAGGAGTTTAAGAGAGATGAAGGTGGAAAAAGTCTGAAATTTTGCTAAGTACCGGTTTTATACCTTGGAGAGTTTAAGGGGTGAAAGAGGAGGACCGTTAGATCAAAGTGGGATCGTGCGGCGGAAAAATTAAATTACACAGTACCCTAAGTGGGCACGTTATGCGAGGGGGCGTTCATTAAAGTACCTGACACACGCGAACAGGTGCGACGCGTGGCAAAAAAGTAGGAGCAATGGGAAGGACTTGAAACAGACGACTTTATGACTGGCAATTAATGGGAAATTATTTGAAAACATGAGATGGAAACCTATTGACTGGTCGACATTGGGTGACGAACCATCAAGGAGGTCGATAAACACAAACTCACTCTTAGATCGAGTCATTTAGACTCGACCAGAGTGGGGGGACTAGATGATATAGGATATTATACCCACAAGGCTGAACCGGTCTGTTGATCGGTCGAGGAGGTCGTATTATGAGGAAGTCAAAGGAATCGAGCAGTCAGCCAGTCGACCAAGCAAGGCTGTCGACCAAACTATCCTTTGACCAGATACATGACCGAGCAACCTATTCGATCTAAGCATGCCGATTACTTCGAGGACTTGACACCACGCTGTTCGGCCTAGTCATAGGCGCGTGAAGGAAGCCTCTGACAGAATCCCAGGAGAATATTTACCCCATGTGCTGGGGGACACGTGTCGAGAAGGCAGTGGTGGATAGCGATAACCGCCTCTGACAGCCTACCCCATGTGCAGGAGGACACGCGTCCAAAGAGGATTAATGCAGGCGATAGTGGCGACGGCTACCTCTGACACACGCGTTTGGTGTGTACGGATGGGCAGTTAGGGCAGACAGCTCATCAAATCCGGGCAGCCCTAGGTCAGGTATCTCACCCCTATATAAAGGGGGTGAGCCTTTCTTCTTCAACACGATCATTCTATTACTTACTCTTGAGAATTGATTGAGCATACACTGACTTAAGCTTCGGAGGCTCTTCACCGGAAAACCCCTCCGGTGTGAGAGTTCTTTGTAGGTACACGACGTTCAAACCGGCGAGACGGAAGGCGATTATCCGAATTCCAGCCGGTCGAGAAGTTTTGTGTTACCAACGTCCATACGCACAATTTTGAATCTCTCAACCACCACCAGCTTACATGCTCGGGCCAAAATTTCTATGGGTTTCTACGGAGAGGCCTTATCTGTCATCAGTCATCACAAAAACAAAATTAGTGTTGGTGTATGATATTGAAAGATGCAAAATTTATACTAAGAGACAAACATACAGCAAATATTGGTAAAGCATCGAATTGAGCAGTGGTCATTGTCTTCATCACGCTACGATTTCTTTTCTCTAGTGAAGTAAAAATACTAAATTTGATTCGTATCAAAACCGAGAAAAATAGAAAATGCACAATAACTGGATTACAACAAGAAATTCCCCCAACTAATAAAAAGAAAATAAAAATTCATATTTAGCACATAAGAAAAGGGAACGAATCAGAAATTAGTAAATAACTGGCTAACCAGAGATGAGTTGGGGTTGGAAGGTCTTGACGCCATGAACGGCGAATTCAAAAGCGGCCATAGAATTTCGAACGCAGAATTCGTTCGCAACTCCTCAAGTTTTTATTATTTGTGCAAATTCAATGGTAATGTACTTAGGATAGATGATAAATCTCACAATAAAACGAGGTCTGTGAAAAATAGTTTTCGCATAATTCCAAACTTTTTATTTTCGAAAAACTCTTAACTTTAATTTTCGAAAATGTTCATACTGACTCGCGAGATGCTACTAACTTTACTTTTCTTATCTCTTTCTCGTGAAGACATAAATAAATACATGCAAACTAATCAAATATGTTATATAAAAGTACCACGGAGATAGAGGAATTATACATGCAAATGTTTGGAGACTCATGTAATAACATGCTAGTACTGAAAGTGCGGAAGCTAAACATAATAAATACACGCATAATAAATACTACATGCTCAAATAAATGACATGAAAATGCAGGGAAAATTTCAAAACTAGTCCCACATGTATAGGGGGGTGACATTTTTGGTCCCAACGGAATTCAAAAAATATTAATAGTCCCGAAGCTTTTATAAAATAATCAAAAGTATGACTTTTTTCAATTTTCTGGCCTGGAATGCCACGTCGCACACACGTGGCGGGACTATTTAAGATTTTATGGATTCTTTTGGGACCAAAAATGTCACCTCCCAAAACTTGTGGGACTAGTTTTGATTTTTTTTTCCTTGCCATTGTACTCAGCCACGTCAGATGAATGTGGCCACGTGGCATTCCGGGCCGGAAAGTTGAAAAAAGTCCTACTTTTGATAATTTTTTAAAAGCTGCGGGACTATTAATATTTTCTGGATTCCGTTGGGACCAAAAATGTCACCCCCTATACCTGTGGGACTAATTTTGAATTTTTCCCTGAAATGTAAAAAATCCACTGCTTATGACCACGACCACCACAAGTACTCACGCGCCACGCGGAACTCCGTCACCTAAAAAACGTAGTGGAGGCGTGAGCAAAACCACTATGCTCCGCAAAGACCAACACTGAATAAAATAGCATCCTTAATAACAATATCATGACTTAAACATATAAGTAACTAAACTGAACTGGTGAACTTAACTGAACTGGTGAACTTAATTGAACTGAACTTAACTGAACTGATCGGAACTGAACTTAACTGAACTGATCTGAACTTAACTTAACTTAACTGAACTTGGCTTGAAGCCGCTCGGCACAAGGCCGCTAAATCATGTGCACACTCTGATGGGACATTATGGCCCAGCTCGGCCTCCACCAGAACCTAGGTTGGGACATTAAGGCCCAGCTCGACCTCCATCCGTAGGCGATATAACCAGACCTAGGATGACAGATTAAGGCACGTTAGTGCCTCCACAGTCCACCCTGGCGATATAATAGGACCTAGGATGGCACATTAAGGCATGTTAGTGCCTCCACCCTAGGTGATATGACTGGAACCAAAAAGGGATCATTAAGCCCGCAAAGCCTCTAGAAGGGGTGATATGACTGGGCGATATAACTTTTCTCATACATAGTACATGATCCCCACCAGATAACCTGCTACTGCTAGGCAACCGCTGGATGACTGGTAGTTGTCGGAGGCTCGACTCTCCTTAAGCTACATAAATATTTGAGTATAATCTACTAATTACTAAGCTCAAACTGAAAGACTTGATTGATCTTACTATATTTGCTCGCTCGATTCAAAAATCATTCAATCTCATTTTAAAGAATTTATGAGTTATTCTGGAAAAATTATTAACTTTGAGGTTTTCTAGAGTTCTCTGAAATATTTTGGAAGTCTGGTCTGCTTATTTGGTTTATCTGATTTATCTAATCTGGCTTATCTCACTTATTTGATTTTATCTGAACTATCTTATATTGTCTGACTAGGTTCGAAAAAATACTTAATCTCGGTTCACGCCCAGAGTATTCCGAACGGAAACTCTCGAATCGCCCAAATGTCCGGACCGATTTGAATGAACTGGACCGGCGGCTCGATCTGAATCGACCGACCGCTCGTCTGACTGGGTGCAACTCGGTCCAATCGTGGTCTGGGTACATATGCACGGAAATGACATTAGCTGACGCACAACTTTTCTATTCAGGTTTAGAGTTCTTTCGGATTGTCCGGGGAAAGATCAAACTAGGTTCTCTACTCAACCGGCAACCTTACTCATTTTAAGCCAAACCTTAAACCCTAAATTCAACATAATTTCTAGTGATTTTAGGCCAAACAACTGCACCTAAATCTCAACCAAATCATTTCTAGCATATTTCGCTAAAAGCAACTAAAGTCCTGAATTTTTAATCTTATCAAACGGTCTCCCAAAAATTACAAAATTTTAAACACATTCAACATTTATAAGATTTATAATAAAATTTTCACCGCATTTCAATGTCTTTAGCTATTTATAAAAAATTGAGCATTACGATTACTCATAAATTTGGTTAACATAGTAAACGAGCACCAAAATTCGCGAAATTAAAACCTAGGCCCCAAGTCAGCTAGACGGAATTTATCAAGTTGGTTTCGCATTATTCCGGGCAACAAGCAATATTTACCGAATTTAATGCTATTTAGACGGATAAATTCACCACAATTCATATAATGCTCAAAATCACCTCTTATCATTTTTAAAATTAATCTAAATACTTGTATAAGCACATGGAGTTAGAGTATAAATCAATATACCTCTCGAAGGGTTTGAAATGAATATCAAAAAATAGACTTGGATAGGGGAAAAGTGGTCAAATTAAAGCTGCCCGAGTTGACTCGGATCTGGGCGAGTTCAGAGCAGGTTGACTCAGCGGAGTTAGAGATCGCGCGAATTGGGGCCGAGTCGGCCGCGTGACATGATCGTTGAGGCTTGTTCGCGCGAGTTTGGGTCGCTACTGGTCAAGATCAAGGTGTTGGGCTCAGTTTTGAAGCTGGTTCGGTGCGGGCTCGGAGGTGGTGATCCGATGTACGGTCGTGGCGCAAGGGGGCTCGCTGGGTAAGGCGCGTATGAGCTGTGAACGGAGTTGGTTTGGTCGACGCGACGCGGTGGAGCTGCTGTGACTCGCCGTGAACAGAGACGGACTGACGAGCAAGGCGCAGGAGCTGGGCTGCTTCGCGATGGCGCGACTGAGATGCGACCGTGGCTAGGGTGCACGAGTTTGGCTGGGCTGCTAGGTGGCGTGAAGGTTGGGTCGGGTGAGGCCTTTGGCGCCGGCGTGGAGGTCGCCGGACGGCGGTTCGTCGGAGCTGCGAATTGGTGGCCGGATTTGTGCAAGAAAGTGAAGATGGAGCTTGAAGATGAGTGAAGATGTAGGGCTAGGGTTTCTTGCTAATGTGGAAGATGAAATGAGGTTGGGAGAAAATGAGGTAAGTGTGATATTTTTATACACATGTGATATTAGGGTTTTATGTTCTTGTTGGGCCTTTTGACTTCGGGCTCAAAATAATACTCAACTTTAGCTCGGTTATTTTAAAATGCTACTTGGTTCGAAAATTAATTTGACTACTCGATTTAAAAATGGGTCGACTAATTAAAATATAATCGGCTAGGATTTAAAGTACCTCGATTAAATAATTGGGCTCATGCGGGAATTAAATAAATTCCCGACTTTTTTAATACTCGATTAAAATAAAAAATCGAGACTTAGATTTAGAATTTTATCTTGTTTCCGAAATAATAGTTCGAACATTTTCTCCAAGGCTTAGACTTAAAACTTAATAAATTATGCGATTAAATAATAATAATTCTCGGCATAGTTAATAATTTACTATTTTTGGAAAATGAAGTCAAGCTAAATATATAATTCTGGGTCGGGGCTTACAATCTATCCTCCTTAAAATATTTTCGTCCTCGGAAATGCTAAACTAAAGCCTAAGTTTATCTCGACTATAAACTAGAAATTGAAAAATACAAAGTACAAAAGTACTAGTCAGAACTGAAAATCTGGATTTCTAGCTCTGAATTCGGTCTTTCTCTTACTAGAGATCTTGTCTTTGCCATGCCAAATCTGGCTTCAAGCCCCCAGACATATTCGGACTAGTGACTCTAATTTCAAGCTTCCATAATTTACACAGCTTTTGATTATTATACACTGTTAACCCATGTTCAAGAACTGAGAGTTTCTATCCGGATACTATATAGGTTTGTTACGGTCATCGACCTTTCTCGCTAGTACTGGTTCGCCAAAATTCACTA
Organism: Striga hermonthica; assembly: GCA_902706635.1. Taxonomy (NCBI): domain Eukaryota; kingdom Viridiplantae; phylum Streptophyta; class Magnoliopsida; order Lamiales; family Orobanchaceae; genus Striga; species Striga hermonthica. The sequence goes on along the minus strand of CACSLK010012206.1, from coordinate 1,534,194 downwards.
TGTGCTTTGGATAAAATCCAAGACAAAACTTTTAGAAACTATACTTAGGAATCTCAAAAGAGAATCATCTATTATCTTAGCGGTATCACCCTAGCTATGGCGACACTCCTGGACTTAGAGAGGCCTACTCCTCGACCCTCTGACTAGCGTACCCTTTTTTACAAGGTTGTCGTAGGTACTACCTCACGTATCAACTCAGATCGTGAGACTCATCTAAGTTACCCACGTGTTCGAGCTCGAGTACAACTCCTCAAACTCGAGGCATGGAGAAATCACTAAACATTTCCCAAAAATTTTAGCGACAAGCCCCAAACGTTAGACTTAGCTCATCATCTTGGCTCTAAGCTGAAAAATGGCTTGGGTAATGTTTGTCCCATTTTTGTTGTGTTTTTCGTGCTTATTTTATCATTCTTTTCCCCTCATATTTGGTCTTTAAGTTGGTTTTTGGTTAATTTCGTAGTTTATTTTGTGTTTTCCTCTATCTAGAGTCTTTCTATGTTTTTTTCGGTTATTTTTCGGGTTTCTCCGTTTTCGTTTTCGTTTTTGGTGTGCAGGTTAAAAGGCTCGAGAAGATTTACTTTTCACGATTAATAGAGAGCATTTCGTTGGCATTAAGCAGAAGAAAACAGAACTTAATTTTGGGTTGAGACGAGTTCAAACAGGCCGGAGACGTGAACACATGCACCGAATCCAGCAGCTTCAGGCCCTGCCTGCGGACGAGCCTCATGCACACGTCACGCCGCGGTGCTGTCGCGAGACCAACAGAGGCTACTTTCCAGACCAGCACGCCGTGCAGCACCTCACGCCGCGCCAAGCCCCGCGACCAGGACTCTCTTCACGCCGCGCCAGGGTGACACGCCGCGCAGCAGCTCTTCTCCGCGCCGCGGCTCCTGCTAACCTCACGCACGCACAAATGTTTCCTCACGCCCGTGGCACATGTTCTATATAAATATACATATCGGGCACAATTAGAGAGAACTCTCGACCGGGTGTAAACCCTAGGTCCGAGAAAACACCACGACATCTTCTTTCTCCTTTCTCTCTTTTTCTTCTTCTTCATCTTTCACTTTTATTTTCCATTTTTCACGTGGATTTTGCTCATGTTCTTGGATGAAGCTTGTATCTTGGATTCGACATTTGAATTGAGATTAATGGTAAGAATTTCATTCTCTTATTTTAATTCATGAATAATGATTAATTTGAGTAGAATGATTATTTGTGTTGAATTCATTATGCATAGCTAATTCGTTTCGCTAGGGATTGGGGAATGATTGTACTTGTTTAATTCGCATCTCTCGGGCTTGAAATTATTCGTTCTTATGTGAGTTGTTTTGATTAGGGATTGATTTAATCTTGCTTGATTGATTGATATAATCAAAGAGTGACACTTCGATCTTGCAATTGGTAACAATTGAATGTTGATTAGTCGAGTTAGGGTTTTGTTGATTATATGTGATTAGTCGATTAATACTCTTCTAATTAAATTAGCGACTTTATGAACCGAAAGGGGATAAGTCGTAGAAATAGGCTCACATGAAGTAGATGATTTCGTAATTGAATAGTCTATAGGTTTTTGGTTGAAATACGTGCGAGTCGATGACATGTCCCTTGTTACGAAAAGTTATTGGGGTTCGGATAGTTGTCCCGTATTGTATGCTCGAGCTTGTACGTCTATGTTCAATCTCTTGTTATGAAGAGTTATTGGGAGAGAACCGCTAGATGTCTAGGCGAGAGTGTCAATCTCGAACCGAACAATTGATTTCTCGGTTTTGCTAGAACTTGAATTAATTACCCCCGACTCCCTGGCTTCTTTTTAATTGTTTCGTTCATATTTCTTAAGTAGATTATTATTTGTATGTTATTTCTTAGCTCATAAATCCATCATCCTTATTTGATTAGTATGTTTAGGATTTTTTTTGCTTTTATGTGTAATCGATATCAGAACTAAATTTCGAACCACCTTCCTCGTGAGATCGACCCCGAGAACGAATCTTTCGATTCGATACTCGGTAAAAAAAATAATTTGTACACAACATGTAACTATGTTGTAGTTTTCTTGCGGCTGTGACCCTCAGGTCACCTTGTCGTGTACACTCGTCTTAGGATCTTTCTGTGGTTGGCCTGTACGCGACTTTCGTCGCTTCAAGGTTGTACTAATATTTGTGTGGATCACTGATTTCTACTCCCTTGTCTGTCGGTCTACTATTGACCGAAAAACATTCTTTCGCTATCTCTTTCTTGTATGTTAGCGACCCACACTCGTGTCCGTACTAAAACGTACGGTGTCATGTCTATCATATTTTATTAACTACTTTAGTGACAAACTTTTCTTCTGAACGATTCTGTTGTTCGGAACACACGCCTTTAAGCGTTCAAATCATCTTTCTTGATTATCTATCGATCTGTAAAACTGATGAGGACAACAAACAACGATGGTTCGACTCATCGTGACTCGGCTCCTGACGAGACGACACATTACACGCGGCATGCCACATGCGTTTTACCCACTACCTGGGGCCCACGTGCGCGGAACACCTAAATTTGTACCTGCATGCGATGTACTTGCACTGCCAATGACGCATGCAATCACAAACACAGTCACGTCCACGTCTTACGTTAGTAGCCTTAGTCTACCGCGACGTATGGCTTGAATGGCTCTATGGCCACTGATCCGAGGCGTACTTGGGCTACGACTAACGGAATCGGTGCGTTGACTGGTAGGTTGAATGGCCGCACGGGCATTAGGCAGAGCGCAGGGGCTCAACTTGGTCAGAATCGGTGCACGGACACGCACTCGATGGCTCGGCCCCAGCGATACTGCGGAAGTGGGACAAGTTTGCGGGACATCGATACATATTCAAGATACGTGCTAATGCACGTCGGTTGTGCTCAACTGCTTCTGAGTACAAGTCAAGGGTCTTACCGCTTAAATGGGTAACCTTAACCAAGGGCACTAAAGTCTTAATACTACGGCTCTTTGGTTCTACCTTACACAAGATCTCAGCTTAATACCAGAATACGGTTCCCCGCTGTTGAGGAGATCTTTTACTTTGCTCATTTGGACACTCTCCCAAGTTATTTTTATGCTTACTACTTGTCTGTTTTGTAGGCTCATTAACTATTAAACATCTCAAATATTGCAACAAGGACTAATGAGAGATATGTATAAAAGCATCAAACATTCTCAATTTTAATATCGAACTTCAGCATAGTCTCAAAAGGTGCAGAAATCCCCACGACAAGAGGTTCTAAAATGAGTTTACGGAATAGAGTTAATAAAACTAAACAAAATAAGCCCATGGACTTGCATCTTCTGGAGTTCAGCTCCCATTAGTGAAGAGCATAGACGCGCGCACTACCTTCTCTCTACTGCTCATGGGCTGGCTTCTCAGCTACCTCCATCTAGTTAAGAGTGTAGATATGTGCAGGGGATCCTCGTGGTTGGTTCTGGGCTGGTGGCCTCTGAGTTGGTTGTCTCGAGACTGGCAGTCTCTGGCTTTGCTGGGGCTGTGGGCAATCTGGGCTGTCGGCAATTTTCAGACCGGGTTTGTGGCAACGATAACATATGTCCTGCCCAGCTAGACACTCTCCACGGTGGGCACGTCCGCATGTGGCACAAACTGGTAGAGGCTGCTAGAACTGAGTTGGTGCTCGCAAGTCTGTGGTCGAGGCGGCGCGGCAGAGCTGCTTGTCGGTGGTAGGTCGTCGTGAATTCGCCGGGACGAAGGTGGTCGCGATAGAGGCTCGACTCGTGGGTACAACAGTTAGCCGTGGTGTGTGAGCTCGGGTCGCGGGGTGATATTAATTGAGTTATTTTCACATGTTTGTCTATTTTTCAACATCTTTAATCAGCGTCGTTCTTTTGGTCAAAACATTAAATATGAACATTTTAAGGCTAATTTGTAAACTAATTATTATTTTATTATAAACATTATTGTCATATAATGTCCTTATTATACACAAATGTTATAGAAGTTGTACGTCTTCTTTTTATTTTTATTTTATGTAATGAAAAATATTTACTTCACGTTAGTATTTTTTATGTATGTAATCAATTTAAAATATGTAAATAAATTTAAAATCGAATAGTGTATAAATATTTTTACAAAATATACACACATGTTTTTTTAGATTTTAATTTTGTATACTGACTAAATATATAAGTTTGGTTTAACAAATGCCAAAAACTCAATTCCTTTTATAATCAAGATTTTTTTTTTCAATTTGCATTATAACGATTTATAGTTTATTTAGCATACTCTGCAATGAAAATATATTTCACAATAATTTTATTATAGAAAGAAATCAAAATAAAAAATGATAAAAAATAATCACAGTTGCATGGTTAGGCATAGTTAGAGGTGTAGATTCTTTGATGAAGATGTAGAGTACAACTTGGGGACTGCCAATAGAAAATGAGAAAAATAAACTTTATGTGGAGGTGTTGGCATGGTGACGTGGCAAAAGGGAAAGTGGTTTATAAGGTACATATGGGAACCGAACTGGGGCTTAGCTCGATACTCACCTATCTTACTGGTTGGTCCACATATTAAGGAGCCCAACCATCAAGGAGGAGAGTTATGCATGGTATGGCGGGATAGCCTTGGGTGTAAGTATAGGATGGAAGATCGGCCAAGTGTCGAGATCTATGGTCTCGTCAATATGAGGTGATAAGAAGGTGAGCTAAACTCATCCACGGGAGGGGGACGAGCTTGTATAATAAGCTCGACAAGTGTTTGTAGGTGTGTTAGGCTCTTAGGGTGACGAATAATTGTTGTGAAGAGAGCTTGGCAGACAGCGAAGGACATAGGATCGAGATGCAGCTATTGCGAGTTGAAGACTAGGAGGATCATTAAAGACGACTGCCCAAGGATAGTCATACCGACCTGCATGGTGGATGGCTACCATGACGTGGTGGGTTTCGTGTGTAAAATGGAGTCTGATGCTCTGGGATCAAAGGATTTGGAATCGACTAGGATTCTTGGATTTTGGATTAGATATGAATTGTTGTGAGAATTGAGATGGACGGGGGAAACACTGTTGACAGATGGACGGGGAAGAACTCTCTCACTTCCCAGACGTCTGAGAGGGCACAATCATTTTGACTATAAAAGGGGACAAGTTCCTTTCTTTTACACGGGAGCACACATACACATACGCATCATATCAATACTCTATTATTTTTCACTCGGACATCCTACTGACCTGAGCGTCGGAGTGCTCACGCCGGGACCACCCCCGCGTGTTTTTCAGGTATCGGCGGTCGAGGAAGCGCAACCCGGTTCGAGAGGAACGGTCGAGCGGTTCGAGATTTCGTGGCTTAACACATGGGTATGTGAGCTCTACGTTCCTTTCGTCTTATTATCCAGATAGGTTTGGAACACTATTAATAAAATACAGCTACAGAGAAAATGGATTATGCTGGCTGTGGAGAGGAATGAGAAGATCTGGACCATCTCTTGTTTCATTTTCCAAATGGTGCTACTTACTGGAAATTAAGTTGTTTGGGTTGGAGTATATTGGAGGATTGAAAGACAAGTTTCTAGAGATGGTTGTTTGACATATGCACTATCAATGAAGTAAATTGCAAAACTGATAGGCTGCTAATATTTTGTGGATAATATCGAAAGTTAGAAATTCTTTGGTTTTCAATAAAGAGAGATTGTTGGAATAAGAGGTTGTCGATGGGGCAAGAGATGAATGACAAGAATTTATTTCAGTTTCTGAGGAGTTGGAGTAGGTTGGTAGGAATATCCGAATTTCAACTTCATCTAGATTAGAAATTTTTTTCAAAAATGCATGATAGGTGTGCATTTCTTTCAGTGCCTTGCTTTCTGCTAGAAAGAAAGTTGGAATGGGTAGTGTGGTGGAGAAGGAGGGACACGAGCTACACAGTTGGTCAAACTCTCTCGATTTTGCAACTAATTATGAGGAAGCACTTCTGCTTTCAGTGAGGTCGGGTCTTGAGAAGGCAATGGAGTTGAATAGAGGTAACTTACTTGTTGCATCAATTATCAAAGACTGGTTCAACAACTGCACAAAAAAATTATATTCTGCTCGAGAGTTAGAGTTATTGTTAATGATATTTTTTGTTTCCTGATTCTTTTCTTGGTTGTACATTTTTTTTTTTATCTAGGGGCTTGTAGTAATAGTTTAATCGTAGTTAAAAATGCGGTCGAGGCGATGTAACAATGTTCACTCCCCCGTGAATACTATCTCAGTTATGTTGTTTTGGGGTAGCATTCGTTACTTCCAGTTGGTTGTTCGGTTGTAAACGTTTGTTTGGGTTTTATGAAAAGTTGCTATGTCGTTGGACAAAAAAAAAAGAGACAAAAAGACAAAAAACGTGCTTCACCCACATCAAGAATAATATAATCAAGAAATAAAATGGATATTCTTGTGCACAAACCTCACCAAATCACTTGCGAAAGAGGAAGATAAAGCCAATTGATATACTGTACAAAAGTTAATAAAAAAAATATAAAAAGAGGAAGAAGAAGAAAGAGAGAGAGAGAGAGAGAGAGAGAGAGAGAGAGAGAGAGAGAGAAAGAAACTCCAGTTAGATTGTTGCTCTTTTCATATCACTTTAAAATCTGAGTGACATGCCATTAGGATACAGATACACACTTCCCTAATATCGATAAAATGTTCTCAATTTCATCCAAAAAATATTAGCCTATACTCAAACGATAATCCGAGGATCTTAGATTTGTTTGACGCCTCGGGACTCCGATTTCACAAGCATTCACTCTCGATGCAAACCGCAGTGAACAAAGTGATTCGCCCACGGATGAAGGATCGGGTGAAACATTGACGAACATCAATGTTTTTGAGTCTCCACCTAAGCAAGGCTGAAAATTTGAGGAAAAATAAAACAAGTGTAAGCATCGTTTGTATTGATTGACCAGAAGCAGCTCAGAGGTAACAAGTCATTGTACTGTATGATCGTACACATTACCTGGAGAAGATATGTCAGCTTGGAGTTCCTAAACGGCACGTGCTCCTCTTTCTTTGCTAGGGAGAATATGACGTCACTTAATGATGATAAACTCTTATTGATTGCCTGCAAAAAATATATATAAGTCGAGACGTATAGATGCGAAAAGACTTTAGGAAAGATACAAGGTTTAAACACAGAAAAAAAAAAGAAAAAAAAAATTGTGGCACCTGAGTTTCTTTCAATCGATCACCAGTTGATCCACTCTTGGAGAGACGCTCACTGCCAGCAAGGTCAATTAGATTAAGCACTCCTTGGACCTGTTGATCAGTGCTCTGTAGCACAATAAGAGACAAAAAAACGTGAGTGAGTCTCTACACTCGGCAAGTTTGAAACATGAGTTAGACGGTCAGACCATAGACTCAAAATGGCAATTACCTCATTCACACCCATTATTCGTAGAGTGAACACAAAATGGCTCCTCGAAGATTGTTCATTCATTTGAGTTTTGCCGACAGACCTAAAGAAGAGAAGCACAAAAACTAATGAAAAAACAGTATGAAATTCTAGTCTAGCAAGTAAAAGGGGGAAAAAGGCACGTGGAAGCTTAATAGAGTCAGAAAATAGATAGTTGTTAAAATAGATCATGATTATATTTTGTCCATACAAATAGATAAACCAAATTGATTGATGAAAAAGGAAAAGTATGCTTAGTTGAGAACCTGCTCTGTGCCGCCCTCTCCAAAAGATAAGAAACCTGCTTGCTACATCTGACATCCATTATTGTAAGATCAGACACATGCGTGTTGCCACTTGCATCATGCTTAATGGCATATTGCCTAACAGAATTATCTGTACGCGACGCATCAAAGATTGATTTGTTTGGTGCTAACAGGTCCCGTATAGTTTCGTTGTAAATTTCAAGCATGGATACCTGATAAAAGCATATAAAAATAGTGAATAGCTTAAAACAGAAATGCAAGTAACACTACACACGAAACCAAGAAATTCAATACAGACCTGCATTTCGTACTTCCACCCTTGGGCTTCTAGAATTTGCTTCGTCTCAAATACCTGCTCGAGGGATCGTGGGATCAGACCCTTCTGATCAGATGGCATAGGCTTTCCCATCATTGTGTATGTCTTGCCGGAACCCGTTTGTCCGTAGGCAAAGATACAGACCTGATTTGAAATGCAGTCGGAGATTAATAAAGTTTGCACGACAATATCACCATATTTTACAATAATATCTATATTTTTCTCAAAAGAATAAAAATTATAGATATGCTTAGTAAAATTTTCCCACCAAATATTATTACTTTATTTGGAAACGTAGCATTTCTTATTAAAAATAAAAACTGTTAGAAAAAAGACCAACCATTCTATAATTCTTATGGGGATTCCTAAATTAAAATGTCTATAATTATGTCAAAATTAAACAATTATAAATTAAATTATCATAAATTAGTTATAAATTATAAAATAATATAAAATTATGATATATTTAATGAAAAGCCAAAATTTAAAATAACGTAAAAACTATTTGGGTTTTATAGATTTGATACATATTTAATAATATAAAATATTGGATTTTTCAAATTTTATAACTATTGAGTTTTTCATAAACATTTTCAGAGAAACTATATATTGTTAATGAGAAGACACATAATAAATCTGTATCTATATCCATGTATTATCAAGGAAAAAGTTTATAAATAGGCAAAAAAAATCTTGTCTTTTTTATTACTAAATAAATAAGTATGCTAATTCTACGTAAAATTCAGTACTAATTGCTCATTTTTATAAATTGCAGAATCTTCTAATAAAGTTTTTCAACATCAACCATTACTTGTGAAGCATGAATATAAGGCACATATGATTTTGGGTTTACAAGAATAACATTACCTTATACCCATCAAGAGCACTCTGCACAAGCTGTGATATCTCCACGAAGACATCTTCTTGAGAGTTCTCAGGCATAAACACTTTATCAAAAGTGAAAGAATGCTTTTGGCCTAATGAAAAAGAGAAATAAAACAACTTTACAAGAATATCAACGGGAGCTCAGATTTCCAAATAACATACATTTTCAAGCTTTTGGGAAAAAACAAATTACCATTGTGTGACATATCAATTCCTCGGCCAAGCGCTTCCATTGACGTGGGGAACGAAACAACTTTAGCATCAGGTCCAACTCCATCATCAGACAAAAGAGGCCGAACTCGACAAAATACACGAATATTCCCCTTTAATTCCTGCATCAAGATTATTGTGTTTAAAATAATCTCTAAGAACTTTTGCTGAACTTTACATCAAGTATATAGAATTCTAAAAGATGGTACCAGGATAGTGTTGTGCAATTTCTTTCGTAGTTTCTCTCCTTCTACGATCTTTAGATCAGCATCAGCTAGCCGATTTTTCAATTCCAGAATCAATGCACTTTGCTCCTCGAATTCAGTTCTCGTGGCCATTGCCGACACATCAGACAGCTATTAGGGAAAAGGATAGAGAGACAATAAAATAATCGTAAGGCAAAAGTCATCCAAGTTCTAGATGCAGTACTAAATATTAATAAAAAAAAATACAACAGTAACCTGCAATTTCCTATCAGCAGAAGCAAGCTGCTCTTGCAATTGCCTTATTTGCTCACTTTGAGAAAAGCATGTTGACTGAACCAAAAGAAAAGGAATAAAAATGGGAGAAGGTTAACATTATAAACCTAGATCCATTACCAGGAAACAGGTATTTAAGGAATAAACCTCCAGTGAATTCGTTTTAGTAGTCAAGCTGTCCAACGCGGCAATGGATTTTCCAGTACATTCCTTGTATTTCGCAACTTCAGCGGATAAAATCTGGACCTGCTGCAAATGCCGATCACGATCATCTCTTACTTGCTGCAAATCACCTCTCAGACATTGAACCTCGTTTCCAATTGATTCCTTCTGTTTGATGGCCTCATCTTGTGAAGCCTTTCGAAATCAATCACGCATTAATTAAAGATGGTTAGGAAGGTCAGCAAAATAAACTTAGAAGCAGCATTTACATTACAAAGTATACAGTATGTCAGATGGCTCAATAATACAGCAACACAGAAATAACTTTTATTTGTTACTCTACATAAGTTCGTCGAGTGTGAAATTGGATATAAGATAAGTTTCACCATTAAATTTTATCTCAAGTAAAAGTATCACAAATGTAGCTGTGAGTTTGGCATGACAACTTAAAAGGAACCAGAGACTGATAAGTTAGTAGATCCAAGGTGCACAAATCCTTACAAGCATGAAACTGTAAAAGTAAATTCATTCCAATTCTTTGGTAACTTGGATCATGGGCAAGAAAGTTAGATGCAAGGTGCACAAATCCTTACAAGCATGAAACTGTAAAAGCACATCCATTCCAATTCTTTGGGAATTGGATCATGGGCAGGATTGCAAAGAAAGAAATTACGCTGCTCAATTACTGAAACTGAAACAGTAGAAAGGAGTTCTCTCCAGGGACTATCCTAGCAAACCAAGCTTGAAGAAAGCTAAGAACATTTCATCCTAGAGTAAAGAATAAATACGGTTAGATATTATCTATCTAACATTCAGAGAAAACGGAACAGCTATTTGAATTTATTTCGATTTTGATTCTAGTTCCCTTAAGCTTATTCAGAATAGACTGGTTATTGTTGGACCTTAACTTACATCCACATTGAAAATGAAATAAGATGCTTCTGGACACAATCAAAGTAAGACACATAAAAGCTTACACGCGATGAATTAAGCTGATCTTGCAAAGAAGTATAGTGGCCCCTAAGAGCGCTTAGGTTCTCGACCACAGCTGCCTTTTCTTGCTCAACACGTTTGAGTGTCTCATTTGTCGTATGAAGTTCTGACTGAAGTCTACTATTGTATTGTTGCAGACTAGTGTTGTACTCTTGCAATCGCTTGTACATGTCATTAAGCGATTGTATCTGCAAGAGAGACACAATTTTAGAACTACAATTTAGTTGAACGTGTTTAGAAACATGCGTGCACTTATATGTTCCACTACTTACCTTCTGGCTGGTACTAGCGTTATCTTGCTGAGATCTCTTTAGCTCTTCAGAAAGGGAAACCTGCATTCTATCAGCTGCTAGTCTGTATTCTTTCTCTCTACTCAAAGAGTCCAATGCTTCCTAGTTATATATCATTTGAAGATTTAGTTCACCATGTTTGGAAATAAAGTATAACCAATGCAGTATGCAGTGCATCACACGCTCCACATACCAATTTATCCACTTCCTCTTTTGTGAATCTTTCTTGCAGTGCCTCCAGATTTTTTCTCAATTCCATAATAATTGTATTCAGCTCGTCCTCCTTGGCCTTCATCATCGACTCTGGAAGAATGATGACAGAAGAACACAGCTTTTAACACTTTAATAAATATAATTTGTTCCTTACAGAACATTGAGAATGAGACTAAGAACCACTATTACCAATATCATTGCACTTCTTTTCCGCTGATTCCAACAAACACTTGAATTTCTCCTGTTCTGTAACGTAATTTCCTTCAAGGTCTTGAAACCACTTGATGCACTGTTTTAGCCTTTTAATGTAATCTGTCATTTGGGCACCTTTTTCCTGCAGAAGCATCAGATATCTGGACAATAAATTATAGCATTTGTGACATCCAAGCTAGCACACATCCACAATTGAACTAACTCCCGAGCTACATAACCTTGAAACTACGCAGTCCAAAGGTTGGACTGCCTTTAAAATAAAAATCTCCACTTTATTGTACCTTGTAGTTAAATCTGTTCTTAACTCTCAGCTTCTCATTTACCAATGCTTCCACATCCTCTTTGGTGAATTCAAGGACACCGCCACAGACAGAATCAGAATTGCTGGGCGGCGGCGGCTCACTAGTCGGAGGCAGATCTTGACTCCCATTTACAACGGCGAGTGCTTGCCGGGCTTGTGCCCTCGTTCCAGCATTAGGTGCCATTTTTGTATTTCCAATCCTTCTAAACTTGCTCTGTCGAAACCAAAGAAGATGTATCAGTGTTCCATGACACTAAACGAGAACCCCAAATTCTCTCCGATTCGAGGATTATTGAATAATAAGGGAAACAAAAAAACAGAAACAGTCACTACCTGACAAACTGCAACTTCTCTAAACTGACATATCTGTAAAATTTGAAGGAATTGAAACTCACTTGGGAAGGCGTTGAAGGAGGCTTGTTCTGGTTCTTGGAAGCCATATGAATGCGCGCGCGTGTATGCAGAGATGGAGATGGAGCGGGGAGGCTTTCAA
>CACSLK010012206.1:1498636-1516254 GCA_902706635.1 Striga hermonthica | reverse complement strand
GATACGTCTGATCGTTGTCTTGCCAGGGGTCGACTTATTCTAGTCGACGGGTGTACGTCGACTCGGTCGAGAGCCGAGATTCCTGACTGAATGTCGTGGAACCTTACTGGCAGAGCCGACTATGTTGAAGTCGACTCGATAGTTTCGAACCGCTATGGTTATTTAACCGTTATGCAGCAGTATGGCTATATCAATAATATATCAAATTAATCATCTTTTGATGATCTTCGATTTGACATCCATATTGTATATATGAAATAAATAAATTATATTTATCTTTATAATAATAAAAAATAATAATATTTATTAAAATTTATTAGAAAAATAAAATTATTTTTCAATTGATATATTTATATGTAATTTAGTTATATATTGTAAGTTAAAAAAGAAATAGTAGAATATAACACAAGTAAGTTGCACAAATAAAAAGTGTCATAATAAATATATAATAATATATATATTCTTATAAAATGTATTTAAATTTTCAAACTACTTTTTCTCATTAATTTTAGATTTTAAGAAAAAAATTAGCAAACACCCGTGTAATACACGGGTGTTGTACTAGTAATTATATAATATCAATTAACTCACATTATTTTAACTAACAATCACACCACATCTTCTCTCTCTTACTTTTTCATCAATTTAATTTTAATTATTTTATTTTAAATATTATTTTAATATACCCACTGGCCACTAACAACTAAACATACTAACTTTTTCAAATTTAACCAACTCAAACAAAAAATCTAATCAAAATAAAAACTTTTTATATCCAATCAAAACAAAAACTAAGTTGGACTTTGGCCCAAAATCTTCAACAAATTGGGCTTACTATAAGACAAACAAAAAATCTAATCAAAATAAAAACTTTTTATATCCAATCAAAACAAAACTAAGTTGGACTTTGGCCCAAAATCTTCAACAAATTGGGCTTAATATAAGACCATGAAGAAGCCTGAAGTTTAAAATAAATGGACCCTTTATCGTGCAAGAGCTGGGCTTCACGCAAAACAGAAAGAAAAAATTTAAAGAAGTATAAAAAAACTGGAAACCATGGAGATGCGGGGTATCGATCCCCGTACCTCTCGCATGCTAAGCGAGCGCTCTACCATCTGAGCTACATCCCCATTTGTCAACGAGGATTAACGAGATTATATTGTTACTAAAAACAAATAATGGATTACGTAAAGAAGAGAATTAAATAAATTTTGTTATTACCATGTTCTGTGCTCTACATGAATGAGACGAGTGAACAATATTACCTTAATACATAGAACTGATACTCTCTCATGGAAGATCGTGATTCTACTGGTAAGAACCAAATTCGATTCTCCTCAATTTTCTAAGTTCATCTTCCATTCTCTTGTTGAGAGAGTTCCGTTTTATTTGGTTGTCAAGTTTTTTCCGTTCTAATTTTCTAGTCTCCTCGTTAGGTTCTTTTCTATTGTTCTGTTTTAGGTTACTTTTACGGTTTTCCGAACAAGGTGCTAATGGATTCGACATCTTCTAAAGCAATGGATTATGAAGGATTGGCGGAGGAAATTGGGAATAGGCTGAAGAACGTTGAACTCGCTGGAGTAGAAAATGGTGTAATTAAACTCGAAGTGGATGATCCAGTGTGGAAGAATGTGAGCGAAGTTTGTTTAGGAAATTTATCGTGGACCGAAAAACTTCTCTCCTAGGCATCAAACGAACGATGGGATCAAAAGCGATGGTTCCGGCCAAAATCGGCTCTAAGATTAACCGGGTGGAAATTTTCGAATAGGAAGCGAACACAGAGGCGATGAAAGCGAATCTGGATAGAGGAATTGCGATCTCAAGTCGAACTAAAGAATGTGGCGTATAAACGGGTGGCAGAAAAATATTTCAATGCACGGGTGATATCTCGACTTTACAAATCCGGGGACCTTGTGCTGAAAAGGCTGACCAGACCGGGCTCGGGTCCCTTAGACTATTCTTATTCCCAACCCAACTCAACCCAACCTAACAATTAAAAATTATTTATCTCTCCTCCACCTACACAACTCAACTTTACAACTCAAATTATCTTTATCCACAACCCTTTTTTTTCCAACGACATTAAATTCTCATTAAAAAGCGCCAAATGGTAATGTACACGAGCAAAACCCGAATCTTGGGTAACTGGAAGGTTACAATACTACCAATGCAACCTAAACTGAATATTGCTCGCAACGCGAGAAAACCAACCACCACAACACACAAACGAAACTACTACAAGACAACTACTAAGAAAGAGACCCCTCCCAACAGGAGAATACTCGAGTGCGCTCCCAACAGGAGAATTAAGTTGCACTCGAGCCCACAGGGACAAACCTAACACACAACAACAAAAAACCTCAAGCCAAAACAAACAAACAAAGAGAAAAAAACAGATAAACAACAAAAACTGCAATAATAAATAAACAAAGAGCCCTTCCCCAGCGACCTGAACTGATCTCAACCAGCAGTGACCAACCGACACAAAGAGATCCTCGGGTCCGAGTACCGCTAACGAAACTGCACAAACGCCTATACAGCAGGTGAACTTAATCCCCGAGACAATCCCGAATTGACCCATCTCTAACCTAGAGAATCCCGACGACCCCCAACCAAGCCCCACCGAACTCGTCTAACACCACTAGCCAAGCTCGATAGGACCCAACCCCCGTTGCCTAACACCACTAGCCAAACAGGGGGAGCTGAAGGTGGCTCAGATCCTCAACCCCATCCACCGCAACTGGAAAACGTCACAGCAGCTGGAGCCTCGCCCAATCCTCAACACCATACACCACCGAGCACCACTGCAGAAACCCAACGACGACCGACCACCACTCCACCAGGGGACCCTTCGGAGAGAGAAGAATCGCCAATCGGGTTTTGGCCTACCTCCGTCAGTCGCAAGCAAAAACAGAGAAATAAGAAAGCATACCACCACCAATCGGACATCCACCGGCGACTGGGAGGGAACCACCCAACGACAACCGAAATCCGGCCTAGGGGACTCTGATACGCAGGCGGCCAACATAGGAGACCAGTCAATAGAACCGCAGCAACCTCAAGGCGCACAACATCAAGGACCAGCCGAGAGGTCAGGGACGACCGCTGGCCAAGCACCAGCGTCACCAAGGAAGGCGGATCGAAGTTGAGGTAAGCGGCGGCCGAGTTAGGTTTTTCGCAGAGGAAAGGGGGTTTCGTGATGCTGATTACTATATGTTCTTTATCCACAACTCAACTCAACCTAAATATTTATTTTATTTTAATATATTTAAAAATTTTAATTTTAATTCAAAATATATCAAGTGTGGTCTCTATTTGTAGAAACTAAAAAAATATAAAATTCAGTATTTTTTTTATTTTTTTATTTTAACTAAAAAATTACATTTACCCATTAAAAATAAGACAAATCCCATATTTATCAACAGGGGGTCGCGATCCAAGGTCACATTGTGACCTGGGTCGCTGAAAGTTGCGCCCCTCTTTAATTTTTTTATTTTTTTTCTTCTTTTTTTTGTTTTTTAATGTCGTGACCCATCCATGGGGTCACGACTAAAAATGGTCTTAAAGTCAAAATGGGAGGGGTCGTATATGGTGGACGTCGTTCTAAAGAATGGGGCCTATAGGTTGAAATACTTAGACATGACTCCCTTGTTGTATCCATGGAACGCTACATTTCTATACAAATATTATCAATAAAAGCACGGCTAAATGTTTGTACCTCGATGAAAAATAAAAAATACTCTATAAGAGTAAATACCGAACGATCGTTTGTTGTTCGATGAAATATAAAAAATACTCTGTAAGAGTAAATACTGAACGGTCATACATTGTTCGATGAAAAATAAAAAATACTCTATAAGAGTAAATACCAAACGACAATTCGTTGTTCGATGAAAAAAAATACTCTATAAGAGTAAATACCAAACGGTCATGCGTTGTTCGATGAAAAATAGAAAATACTCTATAAGAGTAAATACCGAATGGACGTACTTAGTTCGATAAAAAATAAAAAGTACTCTATAAGAGTAAATACCGAAATATCGTACATTGTTCGATGAAAAAAATACTCTATAAAAGTAAATACCGAACGGCCCTACGTTGTTTGATGAAAAATAGAAAATGCTCAATAAGAGTAAATACCGAATGGTCGTACGTTGTTCGATGAAAAATAGAAAATGCTTTATAAGAGTAAATACCTCTTCTTCTTTCCTAAGAAGAAAGTTAGTCAAAACCCCATAGACAAATAAAAACAAAGACCTAAGGAGAAAATAGGACTTACCAACCGAAATTTAAGCAAAGGAAAAGACTGAAGAACATACAATAATGTAATGGAATCATAGAACAGGCGAAGCATATATTCTAAGACTGTCCCTCTCTGACAATAGAACATAGACTGCTTTCGTGCTTCTAGCTAAACGGGCGTACATTGTTCGACGAAAAATACAAAAACGCTCTATAAGAGTAAATACAGAATGGTCATATGTTGTTCGATGAAATATAAAATACTCTATAAGAGTAAGTACCAGACGGTCGTACGTTATTCGATGTAAAACGTAAGGATACGCTATAAGAGTAAGATCTGAATAATATCAAGTTATTAG
The DNA here is from genome assembly GCA_902706635.1 of Striga hermonthica. Lineage (NCBI taxonomy): Eukaryota > Viridiplantae > Streptophyta > Magnoliopsida > Lamiales > Orobanchaceae > Striga > Striga hermonthica. The sequence continues at coordinate 1,511,653 of CACSLK010012206.1, read as the reverse complement.
ACGAACGCACCATATAAGTGTAGATCCCGAACAATTGTAAGTTGGTCGGGAAGAATGAAAAAGCTCTATAAGAGCACGATCCAAATGATAATAATTCATTCGACGAAAATACTTGGACAAGATATCGCACTATATAAATAGAGATAGGACAAAACATTCGTTCACATTCACTCCAAAAACAGTTGCAAAAAATATAAGTTTGACACGAAATTCAACCTGAAACAAAAAAAAAAAAAAAGCAAAAACAATTTGAGTTTCTCTCACAAACAGTACGAATAGCAGAGTTAAATAAACCAAGCCAAACAAACATCTCGAAAAACAAAAAGTAGAACATTGTTCAAAATAGGATGCAGTCGAATATGAGTCAATAAGAAGAAGTTTGGTGAGCATGGCGTCTAGGCAGCCAGGTCTGGTCGATTTTCATCCTGAGCGGCCTCGACTTCGGTCTGAGCCTGAGCAGCAAGATCTTGGGCGTTGCCTTCATTTCATCTTACTCCTCTAAAGCTTCCTTCCTGGTGAGGAGCGGACTCTCGACCATGTTAGTCGTCATGGATTTGGAAGGACCACCACCCATTTTTAAGCTGTTATACGTGACTTCATCTTCATCCACCAGCAGAGAAATGACCTTCATGATGTTCGAAATAAGTCGTTTGTAGTTGACGTCATGTATGCTCTTGATGTCGTTTAAGGAGCGAACGCCGTTCTTCAAGCTATTGATGACCCAGTTGAGAGAGGGAACTACATTGAATTCGAGGTCATGAGCATACCCCAACGTCTTCTTGTAGTCATCAAGTCCAGACTCTCGACCTTTTTTGTAGCTTCCTTTTTTGTAGAATAAACCCTTGAAGAGGATGAATTTATTGTTTGTGGTGTGGAAGAAGGGATGACGTGAACGGGGGTATAATTTGATGGTGTAAGTTGAATGAGGTTGATAGAGTCGAAAAAAAAGAAAAAAAAAACTGAAAAAAAAATGAAAATTGAGCAGCTAAGAAAAATTTGTGAAAAAAAGGAAGAAAAAAAAAGCTAAAAAAATGAATAAGTATGTGTATTTGCTTATGATTTAGCATTGACTCAAATAAAGGCAATAGTTGGATTTTGGAGTTTCTTATATGGCTTGGGAGTTGATCGGAATGGGTATGGATTGATTTTGTTGGGTTTGATTATGATTGGTGGGTGATGAATTGGTGTAGTTCATGTTTTGTAATTCTATATGCTCAAGTATTCATCACTTTATATATTTTTCCTACTCTAACCAAAGAGCATACATTACAACCAAATGAAAAGTCCTTTTTGATTCATGAATTGCATACAAAATAAGTGGTGGAGATAATAGGCGATTTGCATGCTTATACATAGAATTGACTTGAGCGATTATTTCTTTATACACTTTGGAGAGTGAGTGTATACACTTGTCTGGTGAGGTTTGTGGATTGAAAGTATTGACCATGATTTTGATGAAGCATTTTTTATGTTTAAAAATTTTGGAACTTGGTTATGTTATTTGCCCGATGCCTATTGAGAATGTGTATGATTGGCTTTGAGAGTGTGATTATTTTTCATTGTGTGTTGTTAGGAGTTTGATGCATTGATCGGGACTATCAATGGTTTAAGTTTGGGGGTTTGTTCATGTGTGATTTTACACCATAATTATAAAGTATTTAGAGCTTAGTCATTGCATTATTGTTGTATAAATTGCATATTTGTGTTTTAATTCTCTATTTGTTGGAAAGGTATTACACATGCTTGTTTTGTAGATATTTTCACATATTTGTAGAGCTTGTGGCTATTGGAGGCACATGTTGAGTACCTAGGACCCCCGTGATGATGAAAGATTGATGCACGAATGAGAAAAATAGAAGAAACGAGCGAAACGGACAAAAGCGTGCATGCAGGGGTGTGACACGGGCATCATGCCCGTGTCACCTAACTGAAGGATTTAGAAGCTTTTGACGTGACACGGGCAGCGACACGGCCAGTGACACGGGCAGACTGGCCGTGTCGCGTGCGTATGCTGATTTTTAATTGTTGCCTTTTTGGACAAAGAGAAGATTTTTGGACATATAAAAATGCATATTTACCTTATTTTGAGCCCCGAAACGTGAATACGCAAAGGAAGAGCCCTAGAACACATAAGAGAAGCAATTGGGAACCAAGAAGAAGATCAACTAAGAAGGAATCAAGAAGATTGAAAGATCGACGAGATTCCTAGTTTTTATTTCTCCTTTCCTTTTGAACTTTTATTGATCATGTCGATTTCTAATATGTCATGTATTTGAATTCGAACATGAGTGGCTAGATTTATTGATTCTAAGACTTGGTAGTAGATTAATATGTTGGGTTTTTGGATGATTTATTTATAATTAATTATTTTTCTTTTGAACTCTATTCAAATATTTTGTTCTTATTTCATGTTTAGCACTTGGCCAATGCTTTTGCATGTTTTACAATATTGTTCATAATTCGAGAGATGAGTTCAATATTAGGTCTTTAATATTTGACACAATTTGCTTGCTTAAATCGAGAGATTAGTTGGCCGTTGTGAGGATAGTAGATCTTTTAATCTATTCGGAGTTGAGTTGCATGTGTTGAGTGGAGACGCTAATATATGTGATTTAATCTACGGTTTTATCGATCTCGAGAGGGACGATAAGCTAAATTTGTGATCGTCTTATAGAGTAGATAAAGAAAACATTTAGTTGTGGTACTTTTTAAGAAACCCAACTGTTAATTGAACCCACTGTCTTAGAATCTATCATTCCCATATATTTTCTTACGTGTTTTTCTATCTAGTTCTTTATTTCTGCTTTATTCTCTTTGATTTATTTTCTTAGTTTAGCTAATCTATCCAATTACCGATCGTCTAAATAAAATTTACATTATTATAATCTAATACTTGATACATTAATTATTTGGTCTCTTGGGATACGACCTTGCTTGCCACATACTACGGGCGAAGCCGTACACTTGTGGTCGAGCTTTAAAAATATAGGCGAACACTCTGCCTCAAGCTTTTCTTTCTCAGCGATGACAGCATCTCTGCTTTGTTTGGCCACGGTCAATTTCTATCCGGCTACGAACAACTTCTGTCCGGCCACGTCAAATCTTCTGGTGGCATCCGCAATCTGGGCCATTGATTTAACTTCCTCGAGTTTGGCCACTTTGATCTCACCTTCCAGCTCAACAACCCGAATCTTCACCAAATCGGTTCTCTTAACCTTATCCTTCAAGGAGTAGATACGGTCTTGACAGCTAGCGTGCTCAGCCTTCAGCTGGAACAGTTCACTTGCCATCCAACGTACCTCGACCATGGAAGTCGCGTGATTGCACAAAGCACCACCCAGACTACCAATCATATACTCCATATTTTCAACCATAGTGAGGGTCTGCACCACCTGCTCGACTGCAGGGTCCCAGCTCATCAATAGCACCATTGAAGCATCCACCACATAGGTCGGCCAGCAGCTTAAGTTCGAAACGCGCGGGTTAGACTATGACTTGTAGCGGACGAACCAATCGTCTGCAATTCCTTTTAACCACTTGTTCTTCTCAGCCCTGGTCGGCTCAATCCGAACATAGGTCTCCGAGTCGTCCTGGTGGATGTACGCATCTTTCTTTCCAAAATGTGTCTTCTGTTCGTCACGTGCACCGGATCCGACAATCGAGCCTTCTCCTTGGACCACTCCTCAGGCGACCCGTTATAGAGACTGACTTTCGCCAATCTCACTAGCCCACTTTTGGCTCTCTGTATGAGTGTTCTGAAGTGGCGGCTTTTTGTCTCCGGGAGACGAGCCGATCACGTGGACATCCGGTTCTTTAGGCGATTAAATCGCGGCGGCTTGCATCTGCCCTATGAGAGCTGATTGGTCCATATCTTCATTAGCTTTTTGCTTTTTCGTACGGGGAGCGGATGCAATCTTTTTTGATTTCTTAGACTTAGGCTCATTCTTCTTCGCCTCTTTAGTCGTACTCTAATACAAGTGTAATGCCCCGGCCGACTAGAAGCTGCTTTGAGCTCACCTTCCTCGCCGGTAGAACACCGAACCTGCACGAAACTCTCACACCGGTGGATTTTTCCGGTGAAGAGCCTCCAACGCTCAAGCCAGTCTTTAAAAGATGAAAAATATATGCGAAAGTATGTAGGTGTATGAGAGATTGTATGTAAAACGAGAGATTTCACCCCTATTTATATGGGTGAATTACCTGTCCCAGGTGTTGCCCGGGTGAGCTGAGCTGGCTGCCCCAACTGCTCGGTCGTACGATCCTCTACCTCCACTATCCTGGTGTCAGGAATGTGTCAGAATGCTTCAGGAGGTGTCAGAAGTCGTTATCGCCATGGACCAACCCTTATTCATCGCGTGTCCTCTGCGCACATGCTTGAAATTTCCTTGGAGGCTCTGATGTTCGACCGAATCTGGCACAATTGTTGAGTTATTCATAGGATAGAGAGTGGTCGATCTCACGACCATCAATATTCGACCGTTTTTTTCCTCGACCACGGCCCAGTGAAGTGGGTAACTTCTGAGCGCTCCTAAATCCGGGCATCTTCGGCTCCCTACCCTCGTCACGATGACTGCCTTATTCGACTAAACCAGTTAACCCATTTTATTTGGTTGACTCAGCGAACCGGTCTAGTGTGTATAATATCCCATATCATACTTTATCCTCTCAAATCCAATAACGGATAGAAAGCTGAAAATGAACAAATAGGGCGAAGTTAGTAGCAAAAATTAAAGTTCGGAGACCTCCAACACATGATCGAATCTACTTACTAGGAGTACAAGACGATTCCTGATGGCCAAACAGAGGCCAGTATCAGCTAATTACGACTCCTCTACCAAGGAAGGCCCATCTCATTCTCTAATTTCTTTTCAGCAAAGTGACGAGCTTATTGATCAATGAGTCCCTTAACTCAAGAACCACAGTACTCCTTACTGAAAAGAGGAAGTCGACCTGTTAGTACGAACACAGAAAATGACAAGAATCAGAATACTCGACCTAAGTGACAAGAAAAAATGAACTCACAGATTTTTTAAACGAATTTAGTCGGAACAGTCAGAAATTCTGATGCTCGAACATCCCCATCCGATTTCGGCATTTTTCATCCTCGTCCGACCCATATCCACGACTGTCTATGCTTGTGGATCGTCTCGGGGACATTAGTGATTAGGTATTCGGACGTCCCATCCCTAGTCGTCACCAAAAACAACCTAAACTTCTTCTGGGACTCCTTAAAAAGATAGAGAACTCAAATATTGTTGCAGCTCGGAGGCTCCCAACCTTGTTTGTTGAAGAGTATGAGCAGGCTAATTATCTTCAGTCAGGCAATGGGGGACACGTGACTGAAACCAAGTTCCCAATCTCGGAGATACTCGGATAGGATCGAGGGAGATGATACCGCAGTCCGAATGCGATCAATCTCTCTGAAACCCCGGCGCATTCAGGAGGGGGACAATGAATTTGCTCTCATCAATATGGAGCAAACATACGGATCTCTAATGGCATACAGATGGAGGCTTGTAGTTTAACGATTGTTTCATTTGTCATATCGCTTGAAATCGTCCCCAATATAAAAAGGGAAGAACTCAACCACTCTCTATAAGGCCTACGCCAAAAGCTTGTCGTAGTGTTCGTCGATTGCTCGACCAGCAAATCTGAACCTTGATTTTCTCGGGGTCGAGGAAGTCTCTCGCGGCCCTCAGTGTCGCCCTGCAGGGCTTCCTCGTATTGTTCTTCGTCGAAGCTTCGTAGAGAGAGAGAGACATATTTGGACAGAAGGGGAAAGTTTCAATATGAGACGAGAAAGGAAAAGATCCTTACCGAAAGTCAACAATGAGCAGGTACGGACATGAAAGTTGTTCGTGCTTTGGAGTATGGGGAATTTGCAGAGAGATTGGTGTGCAAGATTGAAGGAAATTTTTTTAAATGGGAAGTTTGGTATATATAGGTTACTAATTATGTATTGAAGAGGTATGATGATTATTATTTTAAAACGGTGCCAGAATGTGTATATTTTCAAATACGCCATAAATTTCATTTAACATGTAAGGTCGCGGCACGTCCCAATGAATAGTAATGGTATATCAGCACCAAAAGGGAAAGCGTCTTTGCACGAAGTGGGGCCCGCATAAAGTTATTTCAATTTTTTAGAACATAGGGTTCAAGCCGAACATTATTGAAATACTAAAGCAGTTCGTTCGAGTTATGTTTATGTAAACGACTTCGGGAGCCACGTCTAAATTTTGTTCCGTTCATATCACCCAAACTCGGGAGCCTGTGTACGGGTGCCAACCGAACTGCTGGAATTCGTACCGAATCAAAGGCGATTCATTCGAGTTCGTACTAGCTGATGACTAGAGAGAGGGGACAGATTGAACACGAGAGAGGACTGTAAGTTACCATGGCAAGTTCGAATGTATGGGCATTGGGCAGAGACGGGTGTTCGATTAGTGTGAATCATTTCATTGGATTATCCGTACGATATCCATTAATGATGATAGGACACGGGAATTCGTGATCTATGGTACAGAATCAATTAGGACACCTTTTGTGGGCTAGAGTACACATCCATATCGTGATTAAGATGAAGTACTAAGCATTTAATGTTGATGTGGCATAATATTTTAGTAAAATCTCTAAAATAAAAGTCTCAAAAGAAAGATTGTAACAAGACTTCAGATTTCCTATAAATGGGATAGAGAGGCAGCATTTAATGTAAGAGAGAATATTCCTCTCATGATATAGGCACGAAAATACGGGCAGGAATTCAATTCGGTCCGATTTCATTAAAAACTATTATTCGTGCAAACTAAACCGAGTACTCCAAATAGAATACAACTCATTTCTTCATTGTTGACATTTTAATACATTAAAAATTCAGAGAATTTTTTTTAGCCATGTAGAAATGATGAACACAAATTTTAGCCATAGTTTGAAAAAAACATCTTTTTTAGCCATTTTGGCACATGAAAAGTCTTAAATACCCTTACTATATTTTTTTTTTTAAAAAAAAAGTTTATCTCTCTTCTCTCCTTCATTACCTTCATCTTTTTTCTCTCTTAAAAAAAAATTAATTCTCTTAACAAAAAACAAAAAAATTCATTCTCTCTATATTCATTCCGTCAACATTCCGGTGATATATCGGGAATACTAGTGTAAAGGTATTGTTATAATTTTTTTATTTAATGGGCCACATATATATACTATTAAAATTAATAAATGAATATGGCAAAAAAAAATGTAGAATAGATTTCTTGGAACATTGAATGATTTCTGGGTCCAGAAATCGAATCTGGGCCCAGAAATCGATTTCTGGATAGTCTCGTTTCTTTCCCAGAAATAGATTTCTGACCCAGAAATCACATTTCCGACCCAGAAATCAATTTCTGGATCGTCTCGTTTCTTGTCCCAGAAATCGATTTCTGACCCCAGAAATCGATTTCTGACCCAGAAATCGATTTCTGGGACAAGTCGTTTCTAGTCCAGAAATTATTTTCTTGCCTAGAAATCACATTTCCGATCTAGAAATCAATTTCTGGGTAAAAAATTTAATTTCTGGGCCAGAAATGTGATTTCTGGGACCCAGAAATCGTTTTCTGGATTATCTCGTTTCTAGTCCAAAAAATGTGACTTCTGGACCAGAAATCACATTTCTGGTCCAGAAATCGATTTGTTGACAAGAAATCAATTTCTGGCCCTGAAATCACATTTCTGGGCCAGAAATCACATTTTTGACCCATAAATCGATTTCTGGTCCAAAAATCGATTTCGTGACAAGAAATCAATTTCTGGCCCTGAAATCACATTTCTGGCCCAAAAATCACATTTCTGACCCATAAATCGATTTCTGGGACGAAAATGTGAACAAATCGATTTCTTGTCACAAAATCGATTTCTGGCCCAGAAATCACATTCTGACACAGAAATGTGAACAAATCGATTTCTGTGTCAGAAATGTGATTTCTGGGTCGGAAATGTGATTTCTGGTTCACATAAATCCTTTTTCTAGATTATCTCGTTTCTAGTCCCATAAGTGTGATTTATGGACCGGAAATCGATTTCTGGGACAAGAAATCGATTTCATGACAATAAATCGATTTCTAGTCCAGAAATAGATTTTTGGGTTAGAAATGTGATTTTTGGCCAAGAAATTGATTTCTGGACCAGAAATCCGATTTCTGGACCAGAAATCCAATTTCTTGCCCGAGAAATCTGTTTTTAAATTGTTTGTCATTAAATTCTTGTCCTAGAAATCTGTGTGATTTCAAAAATCATTTTATAAACCATTTTATTTGATTTGTTATAAACATTGATTACTTAATTCTCAAATAATTATTTGAAATTGTTTGTCATTAAATACGTTTACATCTTTGGTTTCCAGATGTGTGAAAAAGTTCGAATTGTGCATAGCGGATTTTGGGATGAGAATGTTTATAAAAATGGACAGGCAGAGATGAACTTTATGCGCTTGGGGAGCTTGTCGTACGAAGACTTTTTAAATAGAGTTAATGACATGTTAGTGTAGACAAACACACATGTGAGTATCGCTTTCACTTTTTAATGACGAATGAAAATGGAGAGTTGAAAAATGAAGAATTTCTTGTGAATCTAACTTGCACAATTTGACTGAATTGTTCAAAGTACCAACCATATATGTTACCTTGCGAGCCATAGATCGTGGAATAAGTGAATTTTCTACTCAACCACCAACTTCCATTCTTTTTTTTTTTTGTTGCTCAAGGTCAACCGTTCTATCCATATAGTGTTACCGTTCCATCTTTTGCGAACTTACATTGACAAAGCAACCCAAATATCAGTTCGGTTTTGATAATAATACAGTGCAACATTCCACTTTAATTCCATCTCTTGCGAACTTACGTAGGCAGCTATTCAAAAACTGTACAGAACCCTAAATGAATTAAAATAGAACTCCATAAATTAAGTAACATATTATGATAAGCTTTAGTTCTTAATGTTCTGTGTCATAATAGGACTCGAAATCATTATTTAGACTCTGAATATTGCCCAAGGAGCAGCAGGCACAAAAATTGGATATGTAAATTGTAAAGCAAACTTGAAAAGAAAATAAAAAAATATCATTACAAAAGAGTGACATTTGAACACTTGCCCAGCCACTAAATGATATAGTCCAGCAGGTAAAGCAGAAAACTCAACCGAGATTAGAAATCACGGCATCCACAACTTCTTGGGTGGTACTATCTCCACCGAGATCCTTTGTCCGGTATTTACCTTTGGCTATAACACGCTTCACAGTAGTTTCTAGTCGATCAGCAAATGAAGGAAACTGTAAGTGTCTTAGCATCATAGCCGAAGAAAGGAGAAGACCTACTGGATTTGCCTTCTTTTGCTCCAGCAATTTCTCATTCCCCACATTACCAGCAGAAGCACCTTGCTCGAAAATGGCATGATCTGTCCCAACATTTCCTGAACCATCAAAACAAAGACAATATTATTTACTAAGTCTCAAAAAAATATCATCCCTGTCCAATTTACATATAAATGAATTTAAGGGGATCTATCGGTCAAAATCCCGAATAAGTAACAGCTAATCCCAAAATTGAGCACCATATAATCTATAATTAGTTTATTTCGGTCTTCTATCTCTTCACTCAGGAGCACCAATTGCAAACCGACATCTTACTATGTAAATGGCATATCCACTTAAGATTGAGATGGGTGCATTCTTTGAATTTCAAATGAGATAAAAGTTATTGAAACTATTCGTCATATATACCACCAGGCATGACTCTAGTACCCCCGACAATACCAGCAGCTGTATTTGCAACTACATTCCCATATAGGTTAGGAGTCACCTGAAAAAAATTAAATTCTCACTAATACGTTGTATGCAAAAAAAGCAGTAAAGATTAAATTATGAACACAACCTAATTGAACCGTGGAAAAGAGAACCAATGAAAGACGAGAAAGAAGACACAATTTAACACAAAGATTTAGCCACTCTAATTCGACAAAGAAACCAAGGGTAAAGATAATGATTTTCAGAGATACGCCAGCCTTATTTTGATTTTCTGATCAAAGCAAAACAGAATGATAAGAGGTACTTTATTCAGAAAGCAAACAAATCATCAAGATGGGAGCTTACTAATGGCCTTCATAAGTCTGCATTTGCAGGGTTTGGCCATATAAAAGAATTCAACCATACAGGTTCAACAGAAAAATTAATGAGGACTGATTTACGGCAGTTGTTTGGCTATAGGACCCCGCAGCCAACATGCCCGAATTAGTCGGAGAAAAAACAATTGAAGATATAATACCTAACCACAAGAAAGAACGAACTTAATTAAGAGCCTAGTAAAAATGATATGATCGTATAAATGAGGACTGATTTATAACCAAACATAGTCTAATTATGAAACATTAAGACTAATGAAGGTTGAATCAACACAGTTGTTTCGAAGAATGGAATATCACAAAGATGTATGATGTGCTTAAAACCTGACTGCCCTTCTTTGCTTTCTGAAAGAGTTGAATGCTGTCCAAAATCTCTACCCGGCCGATGAACATCGAATATCCTAATAGTTTTGTTGTATCCCACAAATATCCTGAATCAGAATATAAATATCACTACATCGTCATTGGAGTAAGAATAGGATAACTAAGGATAGGATAACTCATAAAAAGTTAAAAAAAACAATAAAATAATAATAACAAACATAAACTAGTGAAATAACAACAGGCGCTTCATAAAAAGCAAACACGCAAACAGACGAAAGATGTCATATGTGACGCACTGATGGACGTTAAGATCAGAAAACCAAGCATAATGCCATCAGGATAAGAACATAAATGCATAATAGTGTTAATCACAACAAACTCTTAAAAATAGATGGTAGCCAGTCCCTGAGAGCTTATCGTGGACGGTATATAAACAGACGAAAGATATTAAAACAAACTTATACCACGTATACATTTTTTCAAATGCCAAAACAGAGTAAAATATAAAGTGACTCTTGGTAATCAAAAGTGGTTAAGTCTAATTAAGGTCTTATCCTTAGGCCAACTAAGTTAACATGAGATTGATCTCCATAATTGCAGTCCACATAATATTAAGAAATGGGCAGTTGAGTGACAAATGACAATATTATAACAAATAATCCATCGATATCACACGAGCATGATTTCTTAACACGAACTTGCATGTAAATACTTAGTCCCATCAGGGTTGAAGCCAATTGAAAATGCAGCAGTAATTTCATCCACGGCATCATAGGAACGATAAGTGCAGCGTAGCTGTATTTTCCATTTCACAAGTACTTGTTACTGACATCAAACAGTAGTATAATAAAAAAGAAGTAGTACACAAATCAAGTTGGCGTGTAGATGGTACCTGTCCAGAATTGGCATCCCAAAGATAAATAGGATGGTCGCGTGTAGACGTTGCAAATACGCATGAATCTGGACCTGTAGCAGTCACAGTCACATGCTAAATTATACCCTAAAAAACTGACAATTGGAAAAGACCAAATCATGCGGGGAAGATGTACTTGAAGCAGACATGTAGGGGTACCAGCAATAGTCATACACAACTTCTCCCTCGCCAATGACTAGGTTTGCCTCATAAGAGTCTGAAAGAAAGTTGAAGCTAAGCCAAGAGCCTCTAAATGAAGCTTTGAAAATCAACGACTTAGTCGAAGCTCAGATCTGTAATCTCATCAGAGCCAAATTTAAACAGTTGAAGCATGGAAGGAATCAAGCAATTACCAAGACATTTACTACACAATTGAATATAAAAAAATTTAACATGCCAACAAAAAAAACCCTAACCTGAAAGCCGCCGGCCGTCTCCGGTCAGGGACTAGACCATCCTCCAACCCACGCCGTCGATTAGAGTATCAGCCTGCCAAATGCCGAGATCGAGACGCCGCTTCCACCGCAGGGGTCCAGATGTCGCGCTGCTGCCAGAGCATGCCTCCGCCCATTTTTTGGCGACGAGGAGCACGGTCGGAGGTCGGATGTCGTCGGCGACTGCGGAGGTCGTGAAGTCGTCGTGAGTGGAAGCGAGTAATTGCCGGCGAGGAGGTCGCGAGCTTCTTTTAATCTTTTTTTTTTCTTGCACGATTTTTTTTTTAATGAAACGATAGATTAATATTAAAACAAAAACAGAAGTTACAAACTAGAACAACCAATACAACTTGAAAATCAGCTACTAAGCTGAATCTAATGGAGGACAACCCCGACTGCTAATATAGCATACAGGCATCCTAAGCCGAGACACCAACGAGACACTAAACTAACAAAAAACAAACACAAGGCTCCAACTTGTGGAGAATCGAACCCGATGACTCCAACGGGTGAAGAAAAGAGAAGAACAAACACCCCCAAAACAACACACCCTAACTACAAACAAACAAAAGAGACACCAATCAACAAACTAAAAAAGACACACACCTAGTAGAGAAAGCCTTCCCCTACTACAGGCAAGCACACCGCAGCTACCACCCCATCCGGCACTCGATTCACAAAAATAAATCCACTCCAAGGTCAGAACAACCGAGAACAGCAAATCCAAGCCCCAGAGCCAAAAACTCCAACTCCTCAAGCGGCTAGTCGGATCTGGCGAGGAGTCAAATCTCAGCCTAGATCCGAGTTCCGGCAGCGAACAAAATGGATGGGAAGAACAGCAAAACAGGTGAATCGAACCACAACACCGGCGGGTCCAGCCCATCCCCAAACAGTGACCCAAAAGGGCCGGAATTCAATCGCAGAGGGCTAGCCCGACCCCAAAACACTGCCCGATAACAATCCCGGCGGCAGGATGGAACACACGGTGGCCGAAGATGGAGGATGGCGACTGAGAACCGACACCTCTTTGCACCACGCAGAAGGAAATCGCGAAACCTCCTCCACGCGGCACCAGGTGGCTAAAGAAATTCTCCATCTCCGGCAGTGGCCGGTCCGGAGAGAGGGTCTTGTGCGGTGGCGGCGAGTAGCAGGAGGGGTAGGTTTTTCTTGAGATCTGGAGAGAGAGAGAGAGAGAGA
>CACSLK010012206.1:1471542-1481754 GCA_902706635.1 Striga hermonthica | reverse complement strand
TGTGATTCCTTGGGATCAGATTGGTACCTAGCACACAAACCTACACTAAAACAAATATCAGGTCTACTCGCTGTAAGATACAACAAACTACCTATCATGCTTCGGTAAAGAGTTTGATCAACATATGAACCTCCATCATCCTTAGAGAGCTTCGTATGAGTTCCCATAGGAGTCAGAGGGTGTTTAGCATTTTCAAGACCAAATTTCTTAACCAAATTCTTAGCATACTTACTTTGATGGAGAAAAATACCATCCTTACCTTGCTTTACCTAAAGTCCGAGGAGGTATGTAAGTTCACCGACAAGGCTCATCTCAAATTCGGAGGACATGAGCTGTACAAAGTGGTTGACCATAGTCTTAGAGGTTGAGCCGAAGATGATATCATCCACGTAGATTTGAACAAAGAGAAAGTCCTTGTTCGTCTTGAGAGCAAAAAATGTCTGATCGACTCCCCCTCGCTTGAAGCCCTTATCCAGAAAGTACATGGTCAGCCTCTCGTACCATGCGCGTGGCGCTTGCTTCACTCCATACAATGCCTTCTTAAGTCGGTACACATGATTAGGATAGTTCGGATCAGTGAACCCATCAGGCTGCTTCACATATGCAACTTTATGCAAGATCCCATTCAGAAATGCGGATTTGACATCCATCTGGTACACAATAAACCGCATTAGACAAGCAATAGATAAAAATATACGAACCGACTCAAGTCTCGCGACGGGTGCATAAGTCTCATCAAAATCAACTCCCGGAGCTTGAGTGTACCCTTGAGAAACAAGACGTGCCTTATTTCTAGTGATATTACCAAATTCATCAGTTTTATTTTTAAAAATCCATTTGGTTCCTATCACATTACACGATGAAGGTTCAGGGACTAACTCCCACACGTCATTCCTAGTGAATTGCTCTAATTCCTCCTGCATTGCTTGTATCCAACACTCAACTTTTAGTGTCTCTTTCATGTTTTTAGGTTCTATCAAAGAGGTGTAACATGCAAAGTGCGAAATCTCAATCATTTTCTTAAAATCTGGCCTAACACCTCTGGTTTTTCTCTCATCTAAGGCACCTGATGCGAGATATTATTAATACAACCTGATATGGGATATTGCCTGCCAACATGTCAGTCTAGGGAGGACACGTGGCTAAATGGTCGAGCAGATAAATAGTCGACAAGGGGGAGGCAAATTAGTCGATGAAGTAGTAAAGTATTATATTAAATTGTGAAGAGACGTTCAGCGATCCCTAATATCGGGGAAACATGACGAGAGCGGTTGCAACGTGGGACAAACCACTACCTATGAGTACATATATAAAGAGGTAACGAAATAGAGCAAAGAGGTACGCGAGATACACTTTTTTACCAATCAGAATACAAAAAGAGGGAAAAACTAACTTAAGCATCGGAGGGCCAAGCCAGAGATACTTTCCCTCCGGCACTGGCTTTTTTGTAGGTACTTGGAGCGATTAACCGGCGTGGAGGACAAGATCTGAAGGAGTCCAACCGGTTCGAGGTAACAATTTCATACCAGCACCTTTGACCTGCTCTGAAGGATGATCTTTCTGAATCTTCGCAGGTGGGTCCCGCTTTGATTCAGGCAGATTTCCTAATAATGAAGGTTCATTGGACTCAAAATTTTGAAAATTTTCACCAACATTGTCCAGAGCAGGTTCTTCCTTCCTAACATCATCCTCATTCACCTCAACTTCTTATTTATCCTGGGAAGAAACAGAATTAACAAAATCAAAACCAATAGAACTAGATGAACTAACATTCGACAAAACATCATCAAAAGTGACATTGATTGTTCAATAACCGTGTGAGTACTTGTGTTATACACCCTGTAAGCACGACTATTAGAAGAGTACCCAAGAAAATAACCAATATCACTCTTGGCATCAAACTTACGTAGCTGTTCACGATCATTATAAATGTAGCACTTACAGCCGAATATATGCAAATGTTTGAGATTCGAAGACTTACCTTTCCAGAGTTCATAAGGAGTAACACCAATACCTCGTCGAATGTATACCCTGTTGGTGAGATAACATGCAGTGTTAATTGCTTCAGCCCACCAACGAAGTGACATCTCCTTGGAATAAAGTATTACTCTCGCATTACCAACACATATGACTTTGTTACTAAATCCATCACCAAAAGTGGCCTCTCCACTAGACACGGACTTTATGTCAGATAAGTATGAAGGTTCACCAGTCATATGTCTAGAGCAACCACTATCCAAATACCATTTACCTTCCAATGAAGTTTTCAAAGACAACACAGATGCAAAACACTTATGTTTATCCTTTAAAACCCAAATCTTTTGCTGCATGTGGTTTTTAAAATCAACTTTCAATTTAGGAACCTTCATGGGTATACCTAACTGATTCCATTGACTCACCTTTCCTAAATTTAAATCATGCTGCATCCTATAACATCTAGGACGTATGTGACCAGAGATACCACAATAATGACACACAGGAATAAAATTTTTCACATATACCTTCGGATGTTGGTTCATCTCAGGGAGAATTTGCTTACCTGATGAGCTGGGAATAAACTTAGCATGTAAGTTCTGAACCTGTTTACCTTTGTTGTTCGATAACTCATTATGACCTTTTTGCCCGATATAGCCCAATCCTTGTCGACCGACTTGGCTCTTGTGCATGTCCAAGAGCTCGTCAACATCAGCCTTACCTTTGTTCATTTTGTTCAGAATCTGAGATGTACTTTCAAGCTCAGCTGATTTTTTTCCTTCAAATTCTGGTCGCATTGGGCTAAGCAATCCCTCAGGTTCACATGTTCGTTCATTACCCGAGAGAGTTCACCTTTGAGAGTTAGAACCTCATTATCTTTATCACCTGCAATTTTCTGCAACGAAAAAAGTTCAGTTCTTAAAGATTTAATGACCTGATCCTTTTCTGAACTTGTCTGCTTGAATGTTTTCAGTCCGTTCTCCAGGATGGCGGTTCATGCGAGTGCGGACTGAAGTTCAACCTCCTTCTCATCCGTGAAAGACGAGGTCAATTGGTCATTGAGTTTGCCATTGATCTCTCTCATGTTCTGTAGCACCTTCTTCAGGTATTCAACATCTTTGTCCGTGTCAACCTGATGTACGTTCATCTTGAGAGACTTGATTTGAGCACGCAGATTTTTCATCACTTTTGCAGCTCGTATGCATTTTTCCATCGCCAAGAGATGTACGGGATCAGTGCACGTGCTCGAATCATCCCAAGTTGCCTTCAGGGATTTGTTCTTCTTCTTCAGGTTAACACACTCGAACTGGAAGTGCCCCAAGCCTTTGCATTCTCTGCATTGGTCCTTCTCGACTTTTTGGTTCTCCATCTTGGAAGCAGGGATGGTGGTTCGTTTCTCTTGCGAAGGAGCCTTGCTGAAATTCGTCGGCTTTTTCCCTTGAAATTTGTTCTTGTACAGCTTCTGACGCATGCGGCCATAATTTCTGACAATTAGTGCAAAGGCCTCATTAAATTCAACATCCTCTTCTAATAAACCTTCATCTTCATCGCTGTCTGCACTTTGATATGGAGCACAAACTTTCAAGGCCAATCCCTTACTCTTCACCTTGTCATAATCATTGTTGATCTCGAATGTTCGAAGCTCACCAAGAAGGTCGTCAAGATCTAGAGGCTTGACTCGTTGAAAACTTTCAAGCGCAGTGATTTTTTCACGAAAATGAGTCGGAAGAGTCCTCATGATCTTTTGAACTTGTCGAGTTTCTGAGATATCTTCACCCATCATTGCACTTTGATTCACAAGGTCACAGAACCTTGAGTAGTACATGTCGATGGTCTCATCCTCCTTCATCCTTATGTCATCAAAGGCCAAAGTTATATGTTGAAGCTTGGAGGATTTTACCGCTTTCGACCCTTCGAACTGACGCTCCAAAACATGCCATGCGTCCTTTGCCGTGGTGCTTTGAAAGATCATCTTGTGTCGAGTCTGATCAACTGTCATTAAAATAGCATACAAGGCTCAAAAGTTAGCCTCTTCTTGTATTTTGTCCATGTCAGTCCATATGCCGCGTGGTTTGAGCACTTCATCGGACATTCCATCAGCATCGCCTTTCTCTGGGGCTCTTTTCATCATCGGATGTTTCCACCCGTTCTCAACACTTTCCCACGCGCCTTTTCCAAGTGAACGCAAGAAGATGGTCATCACAGGCCACAAGATCTTCATAATTGAAACGAAAACCCGCTCTGATACCAATTGAAATTTTGGGGGAGTACACAAATTCCCGCTGATACTAAAAGCAATGAACGTTCATGTATAATTTGCGGAAGCGAATAAATAAAAAAAAACTTTCAGGAGAGCATCCCACTCTCCCTCATAACTCTTTCATTAAGTAAGTGTTTGGCCAACAAGTACAAATAGGATTTACACGCATAGACTCCCTCTAAGCTAACCTACTTTGTACTCCACCCACCTAACTACTTTTCTGGCCACGGCGTGGACTTACGCTACACGTACGGATCCCTCCAGGCAGAATAAAGATGCTCGTCCCAAGCACCAAGTAGAAACTAAAACAGAGACTGACAGCTCGAATTACCAGTGATGAACCTTCATGCTGGAATCCGATCACTCTATAAAATATAATTAAAAACTCACGAGCTCTCAATGAATAAAACTCTAAAACTCTTTGAAAGAATAATGGAATGGCTCGTCACCTATCAGAGCTCGTGAAACTAATATATATACAACTATGTACGGTATGCAGGTTCATCAGAAATCTGGAGTTTCCAAATTTACTTGATCTTCTCGCTCAATTTTGGAACTGAATCTCCATGCCTTGTAGATCATGATGCTCGAATATCTTGCCCAAATATTCCAAATTTATATGCGTCTCTCTCTCTTCAGTCTTGCGAACCTTCTTTCCTTGTTTCTGTGCGAACCTTCGGAAATATCTGCTTGCCGATTTCTTTCGTTTTGTTGTCGATTTCTTTCCTTTTCTTGCTCGATTTTCCAGCTTTCGTCCACACGATTTCAGCTCCTAAATCTCACAAGAATATCTCCTTTTTATCATCTTTGCTCTTCCTTTTCCTACAAGTAAAAGAAGTCAATAAATAACACAACATATAATAAGAGAATATCAAAATAAGGAAAGTGAATATATATAAGGAAAAATTGCATATAAAAGCACCACCTTTTATGTTTTTTCAATTTAATCACCACCTTTGCAATTTAGCATTTTAATGCACCACTTTAGTTATTTCTTGCAATTCGAATCACAGGGTCCAATTTCGGGCCTGTTCTGGTGACGTGGCATTTTTGTGGTGACGTGGTGTTTCCACGTGTCAATGACGTGGCATCTTTGGGCTGACGTGGCAGTCTATTTTAATTGAAAAAAAAATTATGCCTTACAGTAGGAGGATTCGAACCCTGGCCTCCAAAGGAGAAAGATAACTATGCTACCAACTCACCCATCCATGGTAGTTAACATATTCAATAACAATTTATATATATAGGAATTACGTATGAATAAATCATATTAAATTTAGAATAATTAATTATATTATATTAAATTAATTAAATATAAAATTATAATAAATTAAATTAAATGAAAATAAAATAAATTAAGATAATTAAAATATAGAATTTTATTAATTCATATTTTGTGTTAGAGTAAAACATATTAATAATATTTAATAAATAAGATTTTTATTATTTATTGTTTCATAATAAGTTATTTTGTTTATTATTTTATTTTATTTTATGTGAATTCACCTTTTTTATACTTTATCATCTTATGTTATATTATTTTTATTATATTTTAATAAATATAACTTATTATGAAATAATAAATAAAAATAAAAATAAATATTAAATAAATATGATAAATTAAAAAATATAATTTAAGTAAATAAAATGTTAAATAATCGTAAATGAATAATAAAAAAAAAGTGTTATTTGTATATAAAATAATAAAATACTAAAAATCTTAAATGAAATCATAATTTATTATATAATAATTAGTTATTATATTTATTATAAATTTATGGTAAATAAATAAATAAAAATATTAAATGAATATGATAGTATTAATACGATTCATTCTAACACAAAATATGAATTCAAAAAAATATATTTTAATTATCTTAATATATTATTTTCAATTTTATATAATTTAATTTAATATAAGTAAATTATATTTTAATTTAATTTGATTTAATGTAATTAAATTATCTTTTCGATTTAATTTGATTTAATGTAATTAAATTATCTTTTCGATTTAATTTGATTTCTTCATATGTAATGTGTATATATAGAAAAGGTTATTACATTTAACAACTATGTTGGATTGGTGTGGCGGTAGCAAATGTTTCCCTTCAACCATTTTAACCCATGATCGAATCCCATATAGGGCGTGCAACATAATTTTTTTTAATTGACATACGGGTAGTCATGTCAGCGCAAAATGCCATGTAACTGACACGTGGAATGTCATGTCAGCAAAAAAATGTCATATCAGCAGAACGGGATGCCACGTCAGCAGAACAGGCCCGAAGTTGGGCCCTGTGATTCAAATTGCAAAAAATAACTAAAGTGGTGTATTAAATTGCTAAATTGTAAATGTGGTGATTAAATTGCAAAAACATGAAAGGTGGTGCATTTATATGCAATTTTGCCTATATATAAAATCTCCTAATGAATCTAATATATTTCCTTTACCTACAAGCTAAAGGAAGATAATTAAATCCAAATAACATAAAAGGAGAATAATTAAAATATGGAAAGTTAAGATAGAAATCTTCCCTTTCTCTTCAAGCATTATTCCATGATACCTATTTCAAGAAACAAATATGATAAATAAATAATATTTTCGATTAATGTCAAATTATATTTTCTTACAGGCTATAATTCTCATATACTATTGCTAATAAACATTTTGGCCTATGTTTAAGATATAACCTTCATTGATTAATTAAATTACTGATAATATAATTAATCAATTTATTTATTTAAAACTAGTACCACTCAGTTCTTAATTATTATGTCAAAAATTAATTCGCCTGCAGGTCTTAACATAACAAATGTAACATCCCGCCTAATTATTCTAGAATTTATAAAATCAAAGTAAAATTTTTGCTTTTTATTTTCGAAAAACACTTTAACTTTATTTTAAAAAATACTCATACAAACTCGCGGGATGCTACTAACTTAATCTCTTTCTCATGCAGACGTAAATAAAATACATGCAACCTAATCAAATCCGTTATATAAAGGTACCACGGAGATAAAAACATTCAACATGCATAAGTCTGAATATCTCATAATGCATACTAAGTCTGAAATGCGGAAGGTATCATACTGAATGCACGCATTGTTGACATCATTTTCAGTAAAGCGAATTAAGCGACACTGATCAGATGATTATGTTCAGTAGGAGGATTATTGAATTCGTACAAGTAGATGATGTCTTCACAGATCTCAAGACAATCACATATCGGGTAAAAATTCATCAAGAACCGACATCGTCGTCAATTGACCGATATCTCGTGTCGGTTATGACATGTCGGTTACTACATGTCGGATATGATATATCGGTTATAACTGCATGGGTCGATATCTATGACTCGCTAGACCGACGCCATGAGGCGGTGCCAACTCAGCACAACTCATCATTACACCTAGCCAAGTGGTGCGTTATTAGGATGAATGGCAATTAGCCGCCGTTGACTATTCTCGTGTAATGATTACGTATTAGATAAATGTTGTAAATAAATATAAAAGGAGGAAAAAAGTTCTCCAGCAAGGGGGAGAGATGCAATAATATTCAAAAAAAAAAAAAAATTCTACTTCAGTTTAATTGTTCACGTAGTTTTTATTAATCTATCTAAGATTTACAATAAATCCCTGTTGATTATATAGTTGTTAATTCCCGTTTAACAACAGTTTGGCGCTAGAAGGAGGGCATCACGTTTTGAGGTTAACTTTCGCTGTTAAAGCCATTTTCACGCTTGAAGCCACCATATCGCAATCTGGTCGAGACCATACAGCTCATCCTGGCCAGAGCCAATCGACTAACCATTCTCCACAACGTTCAACACCACCTTTTCCGGTCACGAATATCACAAACTTTCTGCAAAACCCGGAGTTCATTCAAGGTTTAACCTCTTTGATAGCTCGAGCTATGCCCAGAAACTCGAATACGATGCCATTATCAACACCGTTAACTACCAACCCAACAGAACATCCAAATCATACTCGTCATGACCCCGAAACGCATGCGGCGGCATCCCATGCTACGTCACAACTCCACCATACTTCTCCACGTCGAGAGGAGTTAATTCGTGTAAATGCTAACCCAGTAACGAACAATCAAGCTCCGGAGGAACCCCCTGTACAGGAAATGACCGCTGAAAGCCACTCTGCTCATCATCAGCGAATTCCGTCACGTCCCAGACTTACTTCACCAATGCCTCGTGGTCGCGAAGATTTGCGGCGCCAGATTGAACGAAATCTATTTCAAGACACAGTGCAGAGGAAATTGAAGCTCTCCGCAAACGCTTGGCTGAACTTGAGACTCGACAGAAGTCACAGGAAGATTCCCCCCGACATGTCTTGACATCGGGAAATGTTGTTATTGAAGCTGATTCACCTTTAGCTCCGGAACTTACCGCGGAGGCGCTTCCTGCTAAGGTAAAAGTCCCGCAAATCGGCATGTATGATGGAACATCTGACCCGGATGCGCACTTGGGTCATTATACGTCTTGGATGGATTTGCATGGTGCCTCAGATGCTTTGAGATGTCGGATGTTTTCGCTTACACTGGGGCCACGAGCACAAAAATGGTACTATACTCTCCCACCTCATTCAATATGGAAGTGGCAACAGTTACGTGCGGCCTTTCGATCACACTTCATCGGAGCTCAAATTTGTCTCATCCCAAAAGAATCAATTACTAACATCGTGCAAAAGGGTGACGAAACTGTTAAGGACTACGTGTCTCGGTTCAACGACCGAATTCAAAACATGGAGCCTTGTCACCCTGAGACCCTGTTAGTAACCGCAATTGCTGGACTGAAGCCCAACTCGATGTTTCGCTGGACTTTGTGCCAAAACAAGCCGGCCACATTTCAAGAATTTCTTGTACGAGCTCAGCAATTCATTATTGTCGAGGAATCGATGTCGGTTCCCAGTTTTGACTTCTCGGCGAGAGAAAACAAGACTGAACTAGACGCTAAAAAGAAGAATAAGAAGAACTTTGGGAAAGCACAATTTCGGAACTTCTCCAAAGGATATGAAAACACTCCAGAGTCTAGGGCCACTCGTGATCAATATTTAGACAATGTCAGGACAGGCTATCAGGCCGTTTATTCAGCCGGAGCAGCCACTATATATGAAGAACTGAAAGAAAAAGGGATTATTCCAGATCCGAGACCTGTGAGAACCCCTGAAGACAAGCTGGACAAAACTCGCTACTGTGCATACCACAAGTCTCCGGGACATAATACCGATGAGTGTCTCGGTCTTTTGTCAGCTCTCTTACGATTAATTGGACAGCCTCAGCTCCAAAAGTTCCAAAATTTTGATAATCGCCGGAAAGGGAGGCCTGTGGATCTTTCAGACGATGAAGATGATGATAATCGACCTGTTAATCCGAAAAGAGCTCGTGCAAACGATAAGGAGGTTTTCACGTTTTCTACCCTTGTCGGAACTTCGACTGATAATTGCAAGAAATCCAGCATACATGATACCTTAGACTCTTCACACTGCATACCTCGAGTTAATTCCAATAACAAACAGCTGGATACTTCTCGACGAAAAGCCAAAGCTTATGCCCGGTAGGCACAGAATGCCGAGAAATGAGTCATGAACGTTGATCTTCGAGATACCATCAACAATCGGAATTGCCCTATCACATTCAGTATCGAAGATGCCGACTTATTTGCTCATCCTCATTCCGACGCCCTTATTATAACAGCCCCGATTGGAGGGATTCCTGTTCATCGAATTTTGGTCGATACAGGAGCTTATTCAAGTATTTTGATGCTCCGCACTTTTAAGAAACTGGGTTTGGACCCAGCAGATATTAGACCTTGCAACGACCAAATTCAAGGCTTCAATGGAAGCATTTCTTGTCCCGTTGGCGAGATATCACTCCCTATTCGATTTGGCGGTTTTGGACCAAAGTCCAAGATTATTATGGAAACTTTCAAGGTCTTGGATGTCCAGAATGAATATAATGCTGTTAT
>CACSLK010012206.1:1448747-1470256 GCA_902706635.1 Striga hermonthica | reverse complement strand
GCCCGTGCAAACGATAAGGAGGTTTTCACATTTTCTACTTTTGCTGGCACTTCAACTGATAACTATAAAAAATCCAGGACACATGATACTTTAGACTCTTTGCATTGTATACCTCGAGTCAATTCTAACAATAAACAGCTGGACACTTCTCGACAGAAAGCCAAAGCCTACGCCAGGGAGGTACAAAACGCCGAGAAACGAGTCATGAACGTTGATCTTCGAGATACCATCAACAAACGGAATTGTCCTATCACATTCAGTATCGAAGATGTCAATTTATTTGCTCATCCTCATTCCGATGCTCTTATTATCACAACTCCGATTGGAGGGATTCCTGTTCATCGAATTCTGGTCGACACAGGACCTTATTCAAGTATTTTGATGCTCCGCACTTTTAAGAAATTAGGTTTGGACCCAGCAGACATTAGGCCTTGTAACGACCAAATTCAAGGTTTCAATGGAAGCATTTCTTGCCCTGTCGGCGAAATATTGCTCCCTATTCGATTTGGTGGCTTTGGACCAAAATCCAAGATTATTATGGAGACTTTCAAAGTCTTGGATGTCCAGAATGAATATAATGCTGTTATAGGGCGAACTGCATTTTGCAAACTTCGTGCTGCTGTGTCAATCTTCCATTATGCTCTGAAATTCCCCACCATTGAAGGAGAAGGCACTCATTACGGAGATCAACGAGAAGCCCGAAGTCTGACGTTGCTCTCAACCTCGCGTAACTTTCATATGATTGAAGAGCAGGATACTGATAACTCTATTGGGTTGAACAACCCAACTCTTAATGCTGAAAGAACTGATCAGTTCGCTCCAGATACCGACATTCCTCTTGCAGATACCGATGTCCCTATGACGTTGGTTTTGCCCGAAACATTAACTGAAGCCCTTGATCAAGAGCAACCTTTTCATGAGAAAGATACAGGGATACACGAAGATATGGATCCACGGATGCAGTTTAAAGATGGGAGTCATCATGTCCGGGCAGAACCAATTGAAGATGTCGAAACCATTTACGTGGATGGATTGACTCAGGAAAAATTGTTGCGCATTGGAGCTAACCTTCAAGAACCTATACTGTCGAGCTTAATTCAGTTTCTTCAATCAAATTCCGACGTATTCGCTTGGAAGCATGAAGACATGAAAGGAATTGACCCGCAGAAAGCGTGCCATCGCTTGAATTTGGACAAGACTGTCAAGCCTGTCATACAGAAACGCCGGAAATTCAGCCCAGATCGCCAGAAGGCCCTTGAAGAGGAAGTAAACAAGCTCATAGACAATAAGTTCGTCAAAGAAGCCAAATACCCGACGTGGATATCAAATCCCGTCTTGGTTAAGAAAGCCACCGTCCTTTGGCGCTTATGTATTGATTTCTCAGATTTGAATCAAGCATGCCCGAAAGATAGCTATCCAATTCCACATATTGATTATATGGTGGACGCTACATCGGGACATCAAGTCATGAGTTTTTTGGACGCCTATTCCGGTTACAATCAAATTCCCATGCACCCTGATGATGTTGAACATACGTCGTTCTACTCAGCCCGAGGTCTTTATTGCTTCGTCATGATGACTTTCGGATTGAAGAATGCTGGGGCCACATACCAAAGATTGGTCAATAAAATGTTTGCTCGTTTGATCGGCCACACAATGGAAGTTTACGTGGACGACATGCTAGTGAAATCGGAACAGGACTCTGATCACATTGCTCATCTTTCTGAAGTTTTTGACATTCTCCGAGAATATTCCATGGTCCTTAATCCTAAGAAGTGCACTTTTGGAGTTGGATCAGGGAAATTTTTAGGATACGTGGTGAGTCAGAGAGGGATCGAAGCCAATCCTGCTAAAATCCAAGCTATACTTGAATTGGCTCCTCCGACATCTATTAAAGGTGTCCAAGCTTTAACTGGTCGACTGGAAACTCTAAACCGATTCATTTAAAAGTCGACGGATCATTGTAAACCATTCTTTGATGCTATCAAAAAGAAGAAGCCGTTCGAATGGACCGTGGAATGTCAGAATGCTTTTGACAACATCAAAGAAGTTCTTTCACGGTTACCGACGTTGCAGAAACCTCTTCCTGATGAACCTTTGTATTTGTACTGGGTGTAAGTGATGTTGTTGTTAGTGCTGTTCTCATACGACAAGATGGACTTCAACAGTCCCCGATATATTACGTTAGCAAGGCTTTACATGACGCCGAATTGCGATATCCATATATGGAGAAGTTAGCCTTTGCTCTGATCATCGCCGCACGGAAGCTGCGTCCATATTTTCTGGAACATTCTATTATCGTGTTTACATCATACCCTCTCCGACAAGTCCTTCACCGACCTGACACATCGGGAAGAATGATTAAGTGGGCGATAGAACTGGGACAGTTTGATATCCAGTACCGACCGCGAACTGCCATCAAAGCCCAAGTGTTGTCTGATTTTATTGCAGAGTTTACCCCAATTGTCAGTACATCTATTGAAGATCTGACATGGACTCTTTACATTGATGGCTCGTCTACCGCCATACGAGCTGGAGGAGGAATTGTTTTAGTCAGTCCTGATCAACAAGTGTTTTGTTACTCTGTAGCATTCACTTTCCCGGCTACCAACAACGAAGCCGAATATGAGGCTCTCTTATCAGGTCTACGCTTTGCCAAATCCATGAATGTTTCCTCTCTCCGAATATTTTCTGACTCTCAGTTACTAGTCAGCCATATTAATGGCACTTATGAAGTTAAAGAACCACGGTTGCTGCCTTATTTTGATCTCGTAAAGAAGAAGCTGTCATGGTTCAAAATGACGTTGGAACATATACCTCGGTCATCTAATATCCAAGCAGATGCTCTTTCACGTTTAGCCTCTTCAACTGATTTGAACAATGTTGAGTTTGTGCAAATTACTCAACAGGCGACCTCCTCAACGGTTTGTACCGACGTTGTCATGATTGACGCTACTTTACCAATCCCAGGACCGACATGGATGGATCCAATCGTCGACTATCTTCAAACCGGGGTCGTACCTGAAGACCCAAAGGAGGCTCGCACTCTTCGTGTTCGTGCTGCTCATTTTACTATCGATCAAGGAACGTTATATAAGCGTGGATATCCTATTCCATTGCTTAAGTGCTTGTCAGAGATTGACGCCCAACAGGTTCTTCAAGAAGTACACGAAGGAGTCTGCGGTACTCACCAAGGAGCTCAAGCTTTATCCCACAAGATTCTCCGACAAGGCTACTACTGGCCAACTATCAGAAAGGATGCCGCAGACTGGGTGCAAAAATGTCACAAGTGCAAGATATTTGCTCCTAACGTTAATCAACATCCTGAACTTCTCAAGTCAATATATAGCCCATGGCCGTTTGCAAAATGGGGAATTGATTTGATCGGCCCACTTCCAACAGCAAAAGGGGGTGTTCGGTTTGCAATATTAGCTGCTGATTACTTCACTAAATGGGTTGAGGCCGAACCTCTTGCAACCATCACGGAACAAAAGATGATCGATTTTGTGTGGAAATCAATCGTTTGTCGGTTTGGAGTACCAAACTCCATCATAACCGACAACGGTCGTCAGTTTGAAGGGAAACGATTTGAAAGCTTTTGTGAAGATTACAACATCAAACACTTCTTCTCATCACCTTATCATCCACAAGCTAATGGACAGATAGAAGCTGTAAATAAGATTATCAAGAATGGTCTAAAAACTCGGCTCGAGGCCGCAAAGGGATCATGGCCTGATGAATTACCTTATATCCTCTGGTCTTACCGGACGACGACAAGAATCTCGACTGAAGAAACTCCGTTTTCGTTATCATATGGGACTGAAGCTGTGATACCGGTTGAACTTACTTCTCCGACATATCGGGTTACTCATTTCTCTGAAGAAACCAACTCGGCAAACCTGAAAGCCAGTCTCAATTTGGTCGATGAGTTACGGGCTGATGCTGAAATTCGAAATGCCGCTTATAAACGACGTAGTGATAAGTATATCAATTCGAGACTCAAACCATGTCCATTCGACGTAGGAGACCTTGTGTTGAAAAGAATCACCGGGGCCAATGTCGGTCCGCTACAACCGAAGTGGGAAGGACCCTTTAAAGTAAATCGTCTGATTTCTAATGGTACTTACCGACTTGAAACTCTAGATGGTGTTCCTCTTCAGTATCCCTGGCACGTA
The DNA here is from genome assembly GCA_902706635.1 of Striga hermonthica. Classification (NCBI taxonomy): domain Eukaryota; kingdom Viridiplantae; phylum Streptophyta; class Magnoliopsida; order Lamiales; family Orobanchaceae; genus Striga; species Striga hermonthica. The sequence goes on along the minus strand of CACSLK010012206.1, from coordinate 1,466,081 downwards.
ACCTATCTGAAGAAGTATTACCAGTAAATTTGAAGGCCAAAGCTCTGTCCCTGACGTATGAAAAGTTTTTATCCTACTCATGTACAAGAATTATATCTTGCTATCAATAAAGTTTGTGTGACGAGCCTCTATAATTTGTTCGATCACTTGGACCACAATAAATCAGTCCTCGTTGCTAAGGCTAAACGTGTTTCATACCCTGAAGTTGGTATGACCTAGCCAAATGCGACAAAGCCGGATACTTCCAAGCCCTGAAGTTGGTTTGGGGAGGCTTATGCTCTATAATATCAAATCCCGACGTTGATTTGATGAGCTTACAATAAATATTTTCAATAAAAGCAAGTCTTTTATGACTTGTTCCGATAAAGAGTTTGTGGATGCCGGACATACTATAAATTGTGCCGACACCGAAAAATTTAACGTTCGTTTATCCTTCTCCGACATGTTTTGACTTGTTCCAATAAATATGTCAAAACACTACATTCATGAAACATGAAATCAAAAACGTCAAAATTCATTCATAATAAGAAATTGTCATTACATGCGATTGAGAAAAAAGAAAAAAAAATATAAAAAACAGACAGATACCAAATTTTATTCATCTTTTTTGGTCCCCGACGACGAAGCCTCTCCGGCTATGGAAGATTGGGAGTTCCCAGCTTCAGTTTTACTCTTGTCCGCCGCGTCCAACTGGTTTATCAATCTCTCACCCAGACGCTGCATTATCTCTTCCTCCTTCTCTTCCACCGCTCGGATGACATCACTTTCTTTTATGATGACGACGTCATCATCTTCATGCAAGACACGATCATCGTCGGAAGGAACTGGATCAGCCACCCATCCTTTAACCTTGGCATCGTCCTCCGCCACCTTTCGTAAGGCGAAGCTGATAATCGCACCCAAGAGCTCCTCATCAGATAGGCCTTCGAGTATCTCAGCGACAAAGGCCTCAGCAATGGTCTCCACGCATATATTTTCCATTTCAGGCTTCTTAGCCTTCTCCACTTCGAGGACCATATCGACAAATGCTCGGCGGATTTTAGCCTTGCGCTCTTCCGACAAAGGCACCATATCCAATTCTAGCATCCGACTTTCCTTCTGCTTTAGAAGTCGGTCGGCAAAATCTCGCTCATCTTGATCTGCTGGGATATGGGCACTCTTCATCTCAGGGTTAAGACCATGTTTCTCCATTTTATGCAGAAGGAAGATACGCAACTCATCAATGGAATAAACGCCGTTTTCCACTCTGTCGATCACCCAGCGCAACGTTAGTGCGGCGTTTAGCTCTAAATCCCACTCGGTTACTACATCCGCACTCAACGCCTTGTCGGATTCTGCCACAGCCTTCTTACCGACGTTGATCCCCTCTTGAAATCTGAATTCGGCTGCAGCTGTCATCTCTTGACGGCGCTTTGTCATAGCAATCTCATGGGCCTCACGACATCGGATAAGCTCAGCGTCCTTATCGGATCGGTCCTTGCGGACAGCTTGAAGCTCAGCCCTTAGCCTCATGAGCTGTTCATCTTTTTCCTTGGCCGTTTCTTCAACTTTGGCCAGCTGAACCGACATGAGGTCATGAGCCAGTAAGAGATTTTCCCTTTCAGTCTTAAGGGCGCCCACCTCAGTTTGTGTCGCTTTTAATTGGGCATCTTTCTCCGACATTGATGCCTCATAGCGAGACTTCTCATCTTCCAAAGACGCTATGGCACCCTCTTTTAGACTTAATTCATGCTGCTTTTCATCAAGTTCATGCACTATACCCCGATAACTCTCTTCAGCAGCAATGAAGCTAACAAGCGCCCGTCCCAAGCAACCCCAGGCATAGCTAAACTGCTGGTCGTCAGGCAGAGACGCAATCCCGGCGTGAGTCTTTGGATCCCATGACATCAGCGGAACTTTCGCCGCCTTTACCGCCTCTCTTGGGACCCGATGGTTAATCGTCACTTTTGGCTCGGCGACTGTTTGGAACATTGAGAACCAAGGGTCAAACACGCCCTCTGGTAACTTTAACTCTGCCGCTTTTTTCTCATTAACTTTGAGGAAAGAATCCCTCAGGATGATCTCAGGTTCTTCTTCCTCCTTATCTTTGCCGGCGCCGGTGTTTGGCTTTTTCTTCATCCTCTCGGCCACGTGAGATACGTTGGATCTCTTGCGCCTTTGAACTACATTCGGATAAGGCTCTCCCGGCACTTCTTGTGGGATGTCGGTCACTGAAGTAGGCTCGTCTACCGGCGTCATGACTTGCTGCAATGGAGCAACGTCAAGTGGTGCGATGTCGGAAGCGACTGGCTCGCTCACGATAACTGGTGTTGGTTCTACTCTTGCCGTTGAAGGCCCACCGACTGCTTCCTGAGATCGGTTTGGATTCTTCTTCCATGCTTTCAGGAGGTTCATACGTCCAACCCTCTCAGTTGATCGGAGACTTTTGTTTTTTCCGACTTTGTTCTTCAAGTCGAAGTTCGGATTACGTCTCCGATGTTCCTCTGCCTCCGCGGGATCTCCTAAACCAAAATATCCCAGCAGTGGATAGTAAACTGCCGTAAGATATGTAAATTAGACCGACGTTGTCACTGAAGGAGAAAACAGAGCAAGTAAGCAAGAAGATTACCTGGTCGAAACGAAGAGTCAAGTATCCCGAGAGATAAACCAGCTAGCTCTAATCGGGAATCTTTCACGAGCCGTTGATAGCGTCGCTTATTATGAGAGACTTCAAATAACTTGTCCACTCGATCATATAGCAAACCTTCAAACTTGGGTTCTCTCTTTCCCGTTGGCTTTGCTACAAGGTCATAAAAGTCCACCTGTTAGCGGAAACAAAAAAAAAGATATTAATAACCGAAGTGAAGAAAACAGTAAACAACTTACAATAACCAGATTTAATAGCCGTTGGGATACTTGTCCCATCGGCAATAAGATCATTAGCGAAGTCGGGGCACTGCCAGTCTCCACCGACCCACAACCATTCCTCCTGAAAACCATGTAACGTGTCGGGGACCTCCATTATTAACTCGCCAACTTTGACTCTTGGCTGGGGTTTACCGACAATGGAAAAAGTGAGAAGTGGATCTGATACTTGTCTATCCGGGCTCTTCCGGAATGTAAACATACTCCTCATATCCTTTGTCGACGGTAAATCCCACTTCTTTTCGGCAAAGAGCACCAGCAATCCAATGATTCGCTTCCATGAATTCGGAGCGATCTGGCATATCAGAAATTCCCAGTCTCGCAAGTATTCAGTAATTATACGCGGTAAAGGGAACCGCAATCCTGATCTTAGACTCTCGGCAAACACACCGACACATCCGGGTGGGGGACATGTAATTCTTTCACCTGGGTATAGAGCAAATAAGTGTACCGATGTAGGGACCCGAATTTCGCCTCGCAGCATGACAACGTCAGCATCTGTTAATATGCTCGGTTCACCATGGGATGTGATTTCGGGGTTCGGCCATCTTCTAATGGGTCGCCTCCAGAATCTCGAGTCATCAACGGCATTTTCCTCTACGGTTTTGTCCCCCTTGGTGTCGTTTAGCCGAATATTCAACCGTTCGACAAATACCGGATCCCACGGACTATATTCGGACAACAATTCCATCTCCCCGGAGTGAACCATGTTGATCATCATAACATCCAACTCATCGTCACCGGAAGACGCCCACGATACACTCATGATGTCGAGAATAAAAAAAAAAGAAAGAAAGAAAGGGGTCGAAATAGATGAACGAAATAAAAAAAGAATTCTTACCACAGGGAGTAGTTCGCAGATCTGGGGTGCTCTGAGTACAGTTGAGAGATGATTAATTTGCGAAGAAAATAAAGGAGTCGATTGCAAAAAGAAGGTGAAAGTAAAGTGAATCTCAAGAGAAAATTTCCTATTTATACTAAACCCTAAATTTAGTAGCGACCGTTGGAAAATAAAAGGAATAGGGGCGCGTGGACCAGACGTTCTTAATTTGCGGGTCGACACAACTCTTGAGAATCGCGCCTATTATCAACGGTTACGTGGCCTAATAAAAAAGACCGTTACACCTATCAGTAAAACGTTGCAATTAATCTCAATGAATTGCGTCGTTTCAACTCTCAGTATTATTTCTCCCAAGTGTAAAGATATCGGAGGAATGGTTGCAAAACCGACATGTCTCACTTGCTCAAGACTAAATGATTATTAGGGGATTTGCAGCATCACTGCCCGTCTTTTTCAAGACAACCATTAATGCTGGGGGCCATCTTGTTGACATCATTTTCAGTAAACCGAATTAAGCGACACTGATCAGATGATTATGTTCAGTAGGAGGATTATTGAATTCGTACAAGTAGATGATGTCTTCACAGATCTCAAGACAATCACATATCGGGTAAAAATTCATCAAGAACCGACATCGTCGTCAATTGACCGATATCTCGTGTCGGTTATGACATGTCGGTTACTACATGTCGGATATGATATATCGATTATAACTGCATGGGTCGATATCTATGACTCACTAGACCGACGCCATGAGGCGGTGCCAACTCAGCACAACTCATCATTACACCTAGCCAAGTGGCGCGTTATTAGGATGAATGGCAATTCACCGCCGTTGACTATTCTCGTGTAATGATTACGTATTAGATAAATGTTGTAAATAAATATAAAAGGAGGAAAAAAGTCCTCCAGCGAGGGGGAGAGATGCAATAATATTCAAAAAAAATTCTACTTCATTTTAATTGTTCACATAGTTTTTGTTAATCTATCTAAAATTTACAATAAATCCCTGTTGATTATATAGTTGTTAATTCCCGTTTAACAACACGCATAATAATAATAATACATGTTCATATAATGACATGTAAAATGCGTTACAAAAAGACTGCTCATGACCACACGCCACTGATGCTCACGCGCCACGCGCCGCTCCGTCATCTGAAAAACGTAATGGGGGCGTGAGCAAACCACTATGCTCTGCAAAGACCAGTACTGAATTAAACATCATCGTTAATAACAATATAATGACTTTAAGTATATAGGTACTAAACTGAACTGAAGCTAATCTGATCTCGGCTTAAAGCCGCTCGGCACTAGGCCTCTAATTCATGTGCACACTCTGATGGGTCATTAATACTGTGTTTGGTAAACCTAGCTGATAAGCTAGCTGGTAACTGATAAGCTAGCTGATAGCTGATAAACTATAAGTTAGCTGGTAGCTGATGACTTATGACTTATGGCTGAAAAGCTAGCTAATATAAATAAACATGTTTGGCAAAAGTTGCTTATAAGCTAGTTAAAAATACAATTACTTAAAATTTAAAAGTACATATTTATAACAAAATTTGTTAATATGATTATTATTGTTATTATTTTCATTGATTATAAAACTAAAATGAAAAAAGACATATAATTTTCAATAAAAAGAACACTGATCAATAATAGCTTATAAGCTAGTTAAATATTACAATTACTTTAAAATTTAAAAGTACATAGTTAGCTTAATAATATTTATACAAAAACTAATTATTATTATTATTATTATTATTATTATTATTATTTCCATTGATTATAAAGAAAAATGCACAATTTTCAATAAAAAAAGCATTACTTAAAATTTATTTATCAAAGAGAAATATTTTGTTCAAAGGAAATAAGTCATACAATATCTATACCGTTGCATTCCAAATCATCTTTGCAATATCATTGGTGTACCTATTAATCATAAAGTAAATAAATATTTTCATTAATATAAGAATTCTAAACAAGAGAATGGCCAAATAAAATTAATAATGCTAAATTCACATAAAGTGTCCAAAAAGCACATAAGCTATAAAATGTCTACAAAAATTTATTTGTAATAAAACTAGAAGCATATATAAGATAAAATCAATTCATCAGTACAGATGACTATTTCTAAAATTTAAAAATGTTCTTTGCATGCATGAACTTCAACCAAGAAAGCCTAGCACCATCATTGTCCATCTTTAGAAACATTTCTCTATTCACGGAATCCCGAAGCTCACAAATCGAATGGCACCATAGTTCACCACCCTCATCCATCACACCATTAGCTTCCAAACCGTTCATAATATCAATTACTGATTGTACACTTGCTCTATTTGTATTGTCACTATCTTTGGGCGTACCTTGTTTCAACAATCCAAGAACATTAGAATGAAATTTACTTACTTGATCTAAGTGATGTTTAATCATTACATATCCACCAGATTGTCTCCTTTTGCGCTTCAATTCTTTGTTTTGAGTGGACCTCGGTGTCGGTTTACTTGATTGGGTACCTTAAGAGACAATATTAAGAGTTGAGCTGGCCCGGATTGGTAGATGACTCGAATTATTACCATTCACTGTAGCCACGATATCATTCCAAAACCCGTTCTCTTCATGTTCCAAGCCTTCTAGCCGTGAAGAGTACTGAGAAAATATTGAATAAGTATCATTTCCATCCACTAAATTCACATTCCCTCCATTGTCTTCATCATCACCTATGTTCACAGGCTCTTTATTGTTCAAAGATTCGGGAATGGCAGAAGGTGCTACACAAGCTGACCCAGTAGCAACTGTGTCTCCAAATAGACGATCCCAGTGTTCTTCAATAGAGGGATGTATTGCCTTATTACGGAACTTCTGCGCTTCGGGCTTCTCCTGCATAATAGTAATAAGTTTTAAAATGCTCAATAAGTATTTGAAATTTATTCACTTAAGCTAATTTAAAATTACCATTACCTTTATTTTTCTCTCCCACCATTCATCAGAGCAATCGAGCTTTCCAGTTGTAGGATCCCAACCTAGCCCGGTCTCTCCAGTTTTTAAATATTTCCAAAGGCGTCAATCTTTCTTCATATAATCAAACTTGTTTTTAAAGCTTTTGTAGTTTGATTTTCTTTGTGTTCGTAACTCAAACTGTTCTTGGATCGCACGCCATTTAACTGATTGGCCACGACCATGTTTCGTAATAAATTCAATACACAGGTCACAAAAGATTTTTAAGTACTCATCCGTCCAAATAAAACTTGCAGCCTCAACATTATCGCTTTTCGGTTCCATCTATTGAAATTAACAACTAATTAAATAACATAGATAAGACCCAAACTATTACCCACATGCATGAAATATTTGCAATCAAGTGTTGCAGTTATAAATAATTAAATACTTGCATCATGGTTGCACTAATTATATATAAAATCACATTCTCTGTAAAGCTTCAGTACTTAAATAAAATAGGCTATAGACTATATACATATTTTGTGGATAGTTGCATGAGAAAATGTGCTGCAGAAATTGATGAGTTTACTGAATTTCAAGTACAGAATTTGGAACATTGAAGCCAAGAAAATACTAATTTGGTTTAAAGCTTCAGTACTCAAATTTAATCTTATTTCCTATCAGGCATAATATTCATGATATGGAGAAACATAATGTGTAGCAGAGGCCAAGCCTTAATACAATTTGATAGGGAAAAATACAGTAGAATTATAAAATAGTTTTATCAAATTTTGACAACATAAAAAAACTCAGAACAATTTCATATCACCAAAAGAAGCACGAAAAATAAAAAAAAAATAATAATTAAAAAATGGATTTATGAGCAGGACCTACATCTACTTTCAACTTTAAGAAAATTCGAACACCAAACAGTAATCAATCTAAATCCATCCGATCAATCAACGAAATAATCAAAACAGAGTACCAATCAACAAAAAACAATTTTGACAAACAAACAGACATAATTTGCAACAAAAGGTTAAAATACAAAAATAAAAGAGCAAAAATTGTTGTAAAAAATCACCTTTTTCTGTGGATGATGACTGTCGGCAAAGTGTTTGGGCGAAGATCTTGTGCTGGGCAAAGAGTTTGGGTGGCAGAAATTCGCACCAGATCTTGTGCAGGAGAGACGTGAGAAAGGCAACGAGAGATATTGGGATGAAATAAATAATATTATAATGAAAAAAAAAAATAAAAAAGTTGGATGAGCTTTTCCTAAATGCTTGTATCATAAGCTTTTCAAATAAGCTCTAGCTTTTTAAAAAAGTCCATCCTACCAAACAAGACTTGTTGAAATTAAGGAGGCTTATAAGCTAATTAAATAAGCTATAAGCTAGCTTATATGCGTACCAAACACAACCTAAGGCCCAGCTCGGCCTCCACCAGAACCTATGGTGAGTCATTAAGGCCCAGCTCGGCCTCCACCCTGGGCGAGAAACTATTCCCACACATACCTCGACATGGTACGAAAATTAAAGATGATGTATAACCAGTACGTGACCCCCAACTGATAAGCTTCTACTGATGCAAGTGCTGGCTGAAAGGTAGCTGTCGGACTCGACTCCCCTTAAGCTACACAAATTATTGAGCAGAACGTACTAAGTACTAGGCTCAAACTGAAAACTTGATTCTTATTATTATCCGATCTTACTAGGTTTTCTCGCTTGATTATATAATTATTAAATCTGGATTTAGAGGACTTGAGCTATTTTGGAAAGATTTGTTGACTTTGAGACATTCTAGAATTCTCTGAAATATTTCTAAGTTTGGTCTGCTTAACTGATTTATCTGATCTAACCTATCTGACTTATCTGACTGGGTTCGAAAAAATACTGAATCTCGGTTCACGCTCAAACCAGTATTCCAAAGTGCTATTCTCGAATCGTCCAGACTATCTGGACCGATTCAGCTGAACTGGACCGGCAGCTCGGTCTGAGCCGGCCGGTTGCTCGTCTGACTGGGTGAAACTCGGGTTAACCATGGTCCGGGTACATACGCACGGACACGGCATTAGCCGATGCACAACTTCTCTACTCGGATCTAGAGTTTATCCTGACTGACCAAGAAAAGGTCGAACTAGGGTTCTCTACTCAACTGGCTATCTATCTTGATTCAAGCCGAAACTTAAAATCTAAGTTCAACGTGATTTCTAGTGATTTTAGGCCCAACAACTGCAGCTAAATTCTTAACCGAATAATATCTATAATTTTCAATAAAAGCAGCTAAAGTCCCGAATTTTTAGGCATACCAAACAGTCTCTAAAAATTATAAAATTTTAACCACATCTTACTCAACATTTAAAATATTTTTTTATAAAATTTTCATCGCATTTAGAGGTCTTTATCATATTTATCGAAAATTGGGTATTTCGGCTACATATTAAAAAATCTGGTAAACATACTAAACGGGCACCAAAAATCACAAAAATAAAAGTGAAAATATCTATTTTCACCCCGTTTTGAAGTCTTGTTAAGTTTTTCACACCGTCCAATAAAAAGCTAAGTTATTCACCCCAGAAAGTGCGAAGGTTATGCGAAAACTGTCGCATATTCATCGCATAAATGTCCGTATGCGAAGGATATGCGAAAAATTGTCGCATAACTGTCGCATATCAATTTCATAATTGTACAAAGGCATTGTGCGATAAATATGCGACAGTTATGCAATTGATATGCGACAGTTATGCGAAAAACTGTCGCATAACTGTCGCATATCAATTGCATAATTGTGCGAAGGCATTGTGCTATGAATATGCGACAATTATGCAATTGATATGCGACAGTTATGCGACAGTTTTTCGCATAACCTTCGCATATGGACAGTTCTGCGATGAATATGCGACAATTTTCGCATAACTTTCGCACTTTCTAGGGCGAAAAACTTAGCTTTTTATTGGGCGGTGTGAAAAACTTAATGTGCCTTTGTTATGGGGTGAAAAAGATTTTTTCCCAAAATAAAACCTAGGCCTCAAGTCAGCTAAACGGAATGTATCACATTGGTTTCACATTTTTCCGGGCAGCAAGCAATATATTCTGAATTTAATGCTATTTATATCGATAAATTCATAATAAATCACGTAACGCTCGAAATCACCTCTCGTCAATTTTAAAATTCATCTAAATACTTGTTTAAGGCATGGAGAAAGAGTTTCAGCTGATGTACCTCCCGAAGTGTCCGAAATGAAAATCGAAAAATCAGAAAAGACTAGGAAAAATGGATCGGCTATTGAAACCGAGTCGGAACTACTGGGGCTGGTTCAAGTCTGAGATAAAGGACTCGATTCTGTGTTTCAGAGCTTGGTTCTGAGCAAAAGGTCGCAGATCTGGTGTCGGGTGCTTGTGGCTCGTTGAGGTCGCGTGGCTCGGGTGTACGACGGTCGTCGGAGCTGGGAGATTGACGGGACTCGAACAGCGGCGGTTTTGGGCTCGCCAGAGCTGCTCGATGCAGATCTACACGATTGCAGACAGAGAGCTGCGGGTCATCAGAAAAACTGCGCAGCGAGGTGACAGCCGTCGTACGGATCTGCACGTTGAGGAGGGGAGCGGGTGGTGACGGCCTGAGGTGAACTCGGGTTGGTAGCAGGTTGCCGGTACGGACGCGGAGGGGCGCGCGATGGGAAGCTTGACGCCGAAACTGGTTGCAGGTCTAAGCAGCGAGGTGGTGAGCTCGGGGCTGAGCTTTGGTCGCCAGTGGAAGCTGGCTGTGGTGGCTTGGTCACCGAAAAACGGAGGATGACAGGCTGTGGTGGTGAAAGAAAGCTTTGAGATGGAGAAGATAAGGATATCTTCTCTCTCCCTCTGTTTTTTCACGATTTTCTCTTTTTTTTTTCTTTTTTTATTAATAGCTTAACGTAGGGAAAATAATTGAGCTGAGATTTTTTTTTATTCTTGCTGCTATCCGAAAAAATGGGGGAAAATATGGTATATTTATAGCTAGTGGAAAATTGGGGTTTGTACCCACTTTTGGGCTCAAAATTGGGCTTACCATTGGGCCTCAACATTAAATCTTGACTTGGGCTAAAATAAGATACGACTTAGGCTCGGAATATATGACTTGGCTCGATAACTATAATACTACGTGGGCCGAGAAAATAATAGGGTAGCTCAATTAAATTATCTCGACTATAATGGGCCGAATTAAAATGGCTCGAATAATTGGACCGAATAAAAATAAATGGGCTTGCTCCGGAATTAAATAAATTTCCGACTTTTCTATTACTCGATAAAAATAATTTATCGAGACTTAGACTTAGGATATTTTTTTATCTCGTTTCCGTAATAATAATTCGAACGCTTTCTCCATGGCTTAGACTTAGAATTTAATAAATTATGCGATAAATAATAAAAACTCTTGGCATAATTAATATTACTATTTTTGATAAATAAAGTCGAGCTAATTATATAATTTTGGGCCGCGGCTTACAATATATCCTCCTTAAAATATTTCCGTCCTCGGAAATGCTAAACTTAAGCCTAAGTCCATCTCGACTATAAACTAGAAACTGAAAAATACAAAGTACAAAAGTACTAACAGAATTGAAAATCTGGATATCTAGCTCTGAATTCGGTCTTCTTCTTACTAGTAATCTTGGCTTTGCCATGGCAACTCCGGTTTCAAGCCTCCAGGTAAATCCGGACTAGTGACTCTTATTTCAAGCCTCTATAATTTTCCCGGCTTTTGACTATTATACACCGTTAACCCTAGTTCAAGAACTAAGGGTTTCTATCTGGATACTACATAGGTCTGCTCCGGTCATCAACCGGTCTCACTGGTATTGGTTCTCCATTGCGGTTCGCCAAAATTCACTACGTGTCTTAGATAAAATCCAAGACAAAACTTTTAGAAATTGTACTTAGGAACCTCAAAAGAACCTCATTTATTCTCTTAGTGGTATCACTCTAGCTATAGCGACACTCTTGGACTTAGAGAGGCCTACTCCTTAGCCCTCTGACTAGTGTACATTCCGCCACAAGGTGGCCGTAGGTACTACCTCACGTGTCAACTCGGATCAACGTGAGACTCATCTAAGTTTCCCACATGTTCGAGCTCGAGTACAACTCCTCAAACTCGAGGCGTGGAGAAATCGCTAAACATTTCCTGAAAATTTCGACGGCAAAGCCCCTAACGTTAGGCTTAGCTCACCATCTCCGCTATAAGCTGAAAAATGGCTGGGGTAACTATGCTGTAGTTTCTTTGCGGTTGTGACCGTCAGGTCACCTTGCCGTAGACATTGGTCTTAGGGTCTTCCTGTGGCTGGCCTGTACGCGACTTTCGTCGGTTCAGGGTTGTGTTAGTCTTCTGCATGGAACGCTGATTTCTACTCCCTTGTCTGTCGGTCTACTATTGACCGAAAAACATTCTCTCGCTATCTCTTTCTCGTATGTCAACGATCCACACTCGTGTCCGTAGTAAACATATGGTGTCATGTCAATCCTCTTCTATTAGCTGCTTTAGTGGAAAATTGTTCTTCTAAACGGGTCTGTCATTCACAAAGCAAGCCTTTAAGCGTTCTGATCATCTTTTATAATTATCCATTGATTTGTAAAATCGACGAAGACAACTAACAACTGTGGTTTAACTCATCGTGACTCAGCTACTGACGAGGCGGCACATTGCGTGCGGTATGCTACATGCGGTTTACCCACTACCCGAGGCCCACGGGCGCGGAACACCTGCATACGGTACCTGCGTGCGATGTACTTGTAGTGTCAGAATCGCATGCAATCACAAACACGACCGCGTCCACGTCTTATGTTAGTAGCTTTTTTGTACTGCGACGTACAACTTTGAATGGTGCCACGGCCACTGACGCAAGAGCGTGCTTGGGCCACGACTATTAAGGCTTCTTTGTTCTCTTTTTCTTTCTATCACGTTTGCTCTTCCTTACTCTATCTCAGCTTAATACTGAAGTACTGTTCTCCGTTGTGGAGAAAACTACTTTGCTTGCTTGGTGACTCTCCCTATCTATCTTTATGCTTTTTACTTGTCTGTTTCTTATGCTTACAAACCTTTAAACATCTGGAATATTGCAACAAGGATTAATTTCAGATATGTAGAAGAACATTAAACATTCTCAGTTTTAACATCAAACTTCGGCATAGTCTCAAAAACTGCAGAAATTTCCACGACAAGAGATTCTCAAATGAGTTTACGAAATAGAGTTCACACAGCTAAACAAAATAAGCCCATCTTCTTGCGTCTTCTGGAGTTCGGCTTCCACTAGTGGAGACCGTACACGCGAGCATTACCTACTCTCTACAGCTCCTGGGCTGGCTGCTCGGCTACCTCCTCCTGGTTAAAGGGCGTAGATATGTCCAGGGGCTCCTCGTTGCTGGTGCTGGGCTGGTGGCCTCTGAGCTGGCTGTCTCTGGCCCTGCTGGGGCTATGGGCGATTTGGGCAGTCGATGATTCTGTGAAAAACTGGTGAAGGCTGCTGGACCGGCGGTACTGCCTGAGCTGGGGCCCTCTGCCGATGATCCCTCCTATCGTCGCGACCTCTCCACTTCCTCTTGTTCTTGTTTGGCGCCTGCTGAGGTGGCGCTGGCACGGCAGGCTAAAAAACGGCTCGTTGTCCGACTGGTGGCTGTGCAGGAGCATCCAGCAGCTGGGATGCCTCAATCTGTTGAGCTCGGTCAACGGTCTCAGCATAATTCAAATAGCCATGGCTGGCTACGAGCACTCGAAGGTCTCTGATCAGGCCGTTACGAAAATGGTTTGCCTTCTTCTCCTCGGTGTCCACGAGGTGTCGAGAAAATGCGCTCTTACGAGCAAACTTGCGCTCGTACTCCTCGACCGAGCGGTCTCCCTGCAGCAAGTCATAGAAATCTCGCTCCATCCTTTCGCGAAAGTGGTGAGGGTAGTACTTGGCCTTGAAAATCCCCTTAAGCTGATCCCAGGTTAGATCATCTCGCTCATCAGCTGTCCTCAGACGCCAGTAGTCGTCCCACCAGTCTCTGGCTGCACCTCAATCTGAAACTCAGCACAGACGACCATATACTGGTCGGAAATGCCCATCATTCAGAAAATACGATCCATCTTGTGGATCCAGTCTCCTACGGCCAACGGGCCCTCCTCTCCAGTGAAGAATGGTAGGGTGAAAGTTCGGAACTGGGTTGCGACTACTGCCTGTTCCCGCTCTGCGGGCAGAACTCTGCGAGGTGGCATTCTAGATAGCTAAATAACAACTTGATTAGTATAGCCGATTAAGAAATAGCCATACTATACTTAACGAATTTAACAAATTTCCGAAAACACCTAGCTTGGCTAGAGTTCCGGTTTATACTTAGCTCTTCTAAATCAGACTAGAGTTCTGATTTAGTCTAGAGCTTGGACATAGCTCAATTTTCTAGAATTCTGTCTAGGGTTCTCTTTCTATAAGAAGGATAGATACAAGACCCCTAAGATCTCATGCTATATTCTCATGCACTTGAAGAAATTTAAAACTTAAGTGACTTACCTCGGATTCGGCGCGGCGTGAGCGTGGCGTGGTCATGCTTTTCTAAACTCATTAAGAATACAGAACCACTAAGTGGCTCTGATACCAATTGTAACACTCCGCCTAATTATTCTAGAATTTATAAAATCATAGTGAAATTTTTGCTTTTTATTTTCGAAAACTCTTTAACTTTATTTTCGAAAATACTCATACAAACTCGCGGGATGCTACTAACTTAATCTCTTTTTCACGCAGACGTAAATAATACATGCAACCTAATCAAATCCATTATATAAAGGTACCACGGAGATAAAGGCATTAAACATGCATAAGTCTGAATATCTCATAATGCATACTAAATCTGAAATGCAGAAGGTATCATACTGAATGCACGCATAATAATAATACATGTTCATATGAATGACATGTAAAATGCGTTACAAAAAGACTGCTCATGACCACGCGCCACGCATCGCTCTGTCACCTGAAAAACGTAATGGGGGCGTGAGCAAACCACTATGCTCCGCAAAGACCAGTACTGAATTAAACAGCATCGTTAATAACAATATCATGACTTTAAGTATATAGGTACTGAATTGAACTTAAGCTAATCTGATCTCGGCTTAAAGCCGCTTGGCACTAGGCCGCTAATTAATGTGCACACTCTGATGGGTCATTAAGGCCAAGCTCGGCCTCCACCAGAACCTAGGATGGATCACCAAGGCCCAGCTCGACCTCCACCCTGGGTGATAAACTATTCCTACACACCTCGGACATGGTACAAAAATTAAAGACGATGTATAACCAGTACGTGACCCCCACCTGATAAGCTGCTACTGATGCAAGTGCTGGCTGAAAGGTAGCTGTCGGAGGCTCGACTCCCCTTAAGCTACAAAAAATTATTGAGTAGAAAGTACTAAGTACTAGGCTCAAACTGAAAACTTGATTCTTATTATTATCTGATCTTACTAGGTTCTCTCGCTTGATTATATAATTATTAAATATGGATTTAGAGGACTTGAGATATTTTGGAAAGATTTGTTGACTTTGAGGCATTCTAGAGTTCTCTTAAATATTTCTATGTCTGGTCTACTTAACTGATTTATCTGATCTAACTTATCTGATTTATCTGACTGGGTTCGAAAAAATACAGAATCTCGGTTCACGCTCAAACCGGTATTCCGAACTGCTATTCTCGAATCGTCCAGACTATCCGGACCGATTCAATTGAACTGGGTCGGCGGCTCGGTCTGAGCCATCCGGTTGCTCGTCTGACTGGGTGCAACTCGGCTTAACCATGGTCCAGGTACATGCGCATGGACACGACATTAGCCGACGCACAACTTCTCTACTCGATCTAGAGTTTATCCGGACTGCCCGGGAAAAGGCCGAACTAGGGTTCTCTACTCAACTGGCTATCTATCTCGGTTCAAGCCGAAACTTAAACTCTAAGTTCAACGTGATTTCTAGTGATTTTAGGCCCAACAACTGCAGCTAAATTCTTAACTGGATAATATCTATAATTTTCAATAAAAGCAGCTAAAGTCCTGAATTTTTAGGCATACCAAACAGTCTCTAAAAATTATGAAATTTTAACCATATCATTCTCAACATTTAAAAGATATTTTATAAAATTTTCATCGCATTTCGAGGTCTTTATCATATTTATCGAAAATCGAGTATTTCGGCTACGTATTCAAAAATCCGGTAACCATACAAAATGGGCACCAAAAAGAACAAAATTAAAACCTAGGCCTCAAGTCAGCTAAACGGAATGTATCACGTTGGTTTCGCATTTTTCCGGTCAGCAAGCAATATATTCTGAATTTAATGCTATTTATATCGATAAATTCATAATAAATCATGTAACACTTGAAATCACCTCCCGTCATTTTTAAAATTCATCTAAATACTTGTTTAAGGCATAGAGAAAGAGTTTCAGCCGACGTACCTCCCGAAGTGTCCGAAATTAAAATCGAATAATCAGAAAAGACTAGAAAAAATGGATCGACTATTGAAACCGGGTCGGATCTACTGGGCTGGTTCAAGTATGAGATAAAGGTCTCGGTTCTATGTTTCATAGCTTGGTTCTTAGCTAAAGGTCAAAGATCTGGTGCCGGGTGCTTGTGGCTCGCTGAGGTCGCGTGGCTCGGGTGTACGACGGTCGTCGGAGCTGGGAGCTTGACGGGATTCGAACAGCGACGATTTTGGGCTCACCGGAGCTGCTCGACGTGGATCTGCATGGTTGCAGACAGAGAGCTGTGGGTCATCAGAAAAAATGAGCAGCGAGGTTACAGCAGTCGTACGGATATGTTCGTGGAGGAGGGGAGCTGGTGGTGACGGCCTGAGGTGAACTCGGGTTAGTAGCAGGTTGCCGGTACGGACGCAGAGGGGCGCGCAATGGGAAGCTTGACGCGGGAACTGGTTGCGGGTCTAAGCAGCGAGGTGGTGAGCTCGGGGCTGTGCTTTGGTCGCCGGTGGAAGCTGGCTGTGGTGGCTTGGTCGCCGGAAAACGGAGGATGTCGGGCTGTGGTGGTGAAAGAAAGCTTTGAGATGGAGAAGATAAGGTTCTCTTCTCTCTCCCTCTGTTTTTTCCCGATTTTCTCTTCTTTTTTTTTAATAGCTGAATTTAGGGAAAATAATTGAGCTGTGATTTTTTTTTTTTATTCCTGCTGCTATCCGAAAAAATGGGGGAAAATATGGTATATTTATAGCTAGTGGAAAATTAGGGTTTGAACCCACTTTTGGGCTCAAAATTGGGCTTACCATTGGGCCTAAACATTAAATCTTGACTTGGGCTAAAATAAGATACGACTTAGGCTCGGAATATATGATTTGGCTCGATAACTATAATACTACGTGGGCTAAGAAAATAATACGATAGCTCAATTAAATTATCTCGACTATAATTGGCCGAATTAAAATGGCTCGAATAATTGGGCCGAATAAAAATAAATGGGCTTGCTCCGGAATTAAATAAATTTTCGACTTTTCTATTACTCGATAAAAGTAATTTATCGAGACTTAGACTTAGGATATTTTTTTATCTCGTTTCTGTAATAATAATTCGAACGCTTTCTCCATGGCTTAGACTTAGAATTTAATAAATTATGCGATAAATAATAAAAACTCTCGGCATAATTAATATTAC
>CACSLK010012206.1:1369293-1381361 GCA_902706635.1 Striga hermonthica | reverse complement strand
AATACCACGGGCTCGGTTCAACAAAAATTAGAATAAATTAAATTAAAATAATAATTAATAATTATATATAATATCCACATCTTTAATATTCTTTTAAATACACATAAAGCACATAAAATTTATTTAGGCAATAAGACAATTAAATATAAAGCAACAAATAATAATAATAATAATTAATATTAATGGCAATAATAATAATAATAACAATAATAATAATTCAATTTATTCACAAATGAATGGGGCGTTACACTGCTCTTCCCTAACTCTCTTGGACATTGCTTGATTTGTCCAATAAGCAATAGCAGGGAAATTCTGGGGCACATAAGTCTTGTTCCTAACTGGATCCTGTCCAGATAGCATACCACTAAGAAGGTAAGTGGACCATTAAAATGGGCCTCTCCACCACTCTCATGCCACATCTTGACCGATTCAGAAAGAGCTTGTAACACATACTGGCACCAATTGTAATTGATGATGTCAGATGGTTTTCGCAACGATTTGAGCAATCTTAACTTGCATTCTTGGCCCCTATTTCTCCAGAGAAATAGGGATACCACAGCTATGACAAATATTCTTTTAAAGTCATCTCCATAGACTCTCTGTCCTCCTCTCTCAACGTCATTTCCAGTTAAATATTGCACCAGCTTTTTGGCTATTGGAGCTCCAGCCGTACGCTTAAAACCAAAGGTCTCCCTCAAAACTCCAAGCATCTTATTATATTGTTAATCTTTGTCATACCAATCTCCCTCAATGACCTCTTTTGGTCCTCTCGGTAGGCCCAGAACAGCCTCAACATCTTCGGCGGTAATATTCATCTCTCTATTACCGCGTAGAATGAGAGTGTTACTGGCATACCTGTGATAACATGTGATATAATGTGATGTACATGTTTAATAAGAAAATGAACATGTTGTAGAATGAAAATAACATGTTTTACATTCTAATGAAAATTAAATTTCACAAATTACCTGTACTTTGTGACCAAGAAATAACAAAGATTTGGTTGCGCAATTTGTGTAATCTTCATGTCGAGAAGATGACCAAAACCTATACTCTTTACATCTTCTTTCTGTCGGTCATCCAAGTCTTTGAAAAATTTGCACAACCCTTGAGGGGAAACTCTATTTAAGAATCCCCCTTCTTCTTTTATTTCAGAGGTTAATTTTTGCTTCTTTCTTTCAGTTTGCTCACTCAGAGTATTAGTTTTCCTTTTTCTACAAAAATAATATCATGAACATGTTACAGTATAATATGAACATGTTAAATTGTATAATGAACATGTTGAAATATAAAATGAACATGTTACACTTTGATATGAACATGTTTTAGTATGTAATGAACATGTTTAATTGTATAATGATCATGTCTATATGATATGTGCTCTGAACTTTTACAAAACAAAAAGACTAATCACCCATTTAATATGACAATATTTCAGTATGATGTGAACATGTTTAATATATAAATTAACATGTTTATATATAACATGAACATGTTAATATACAAAATGAACATGTTTAAAAAAAATGAATTTTTTCTATAAAAATAATAATGTTTCAGTATTTATTAAACTTGTTCTATTGTATAATGAACATGTTCAAAACAACGAAATTAACATGTTTAATAAACAAATGAATATGTTTAAAAGCAAATTGAACATGTTCAAATGAACCAATATACGAATGAAGATGAACAAGGCGGACATACCATTCACCAACATTTTCTGGCCGTTGTTTCGAACTATTTTTCCTACGGGCTTTAATTTTATCCCGTGTGGCAAGAAATTAATAACACATTATACAATCTTTTGCAATGACTACTTTAAACCCTAGGCACATAAATTTGAAATTGAAAATAGGGTTTTGGAAAGTGAATTGAATATCTAATCGGAATGGTTTCAACCCAAGGCACAAAATACATACCAACATCTTCCGCAATGTCTCGTTTTCCATCTGCCATGAAGTAGGGTTTTTCATTTATAAGTTTAACATTTAAAATCTATGAAATTGAAATTTAATCGACATGAAATGCAAAGAAATCTTACCTGTGAAGTAGGGATCGTCAGAAATTGAGCGTTTTTCAGTTAAAATTGTCTTCTGCGGGAACTTTTGATCGTGAAACAGAGAAAATTAAGAGAAAAAAATGGTGAGAATGAAGAGGAGTTGCAGCAGTTGGGGGAGAAGACGGTTGGAAAATCGAGGCGCAATGCCGACAAAATAGTGGAAAAAAAATGTTAAAAGGTGTGATTTGACCGTACAGGCGCGTGGTTTCACGTTAAATAAAAAACAACTTTAAACACTTTTTGTTTTTACCTGAGGGGTGTGTGCAAATCTCGCCTGGCACACCTAACAAGGTGTGCCAAGGCACATGATAATGCAACTGGCACAATTGTTCACAAATAAAGTACGAAATTATTAGGCCTTACAGTATTAACTGATTGCAACTTGCTGATCGAGTAGACTTTATTAGAAAAAGCAAGTCAACTTTTTATGTTTACTGTGCAGTATGCACTATATTTAAGAAATGGACATGAATAATAAAAAAAAAATCTTACAATGAGTGGTTTAATGGGCTTTAGAATATTATTATTACATTTGAGATAATGATATATATGTAATATATTAATTGTATTTCTTCTCTAATAAAAAAAGTTACAGAATTTGGTGATTATTATTTTGAGGCAATAATACATTTGTAATATATTAATTGTGTTTCTCATATCCACTTTCTATGTCATATAAAATATTTTATAATATATTTCATATATGTTTAACCTTATAGCTTTTAAGTCTAATGGATATTTATAAAATATTTATGCATACTTTAAGTATTTAAATATTTAATTAAATATATTTTTATATATAAATTTACTATATAATATATCATATATTTAAAAAATATTAATATATTAAATTCCGGTCCAACCGGTTCAACCAATGGTCCGACCAGTGAACTATTGAACCAGTAGCTCGACCGGTTCGATGACCGGTCCGGTTTTCAGAACCATGGATTTTTTCACTGAACCAAATCGAACCAAAAATTTCGGTCATTCGGTGTAGTTTTTTTTTGTTTTTTTTTTTTGGTACAGGGACCTTCCGGTTTCCGGATCCACAAGGAAACCGACTAATCCGAAATCGAGCCGGGTAGGACCACAAGGGCGACAAAGCTCTCCCTCAAGAGTTTTAACACTGCTGCATTCTCAGGGCTCAAACTCGAGACCACTGGTTAAGCTGGAAGAGACCCAAGCCATCTCATCCAAGCGCTCTTGGGTATTCGGTGCAGTTTTTTGGTAATTAAAAAAGGATTACTACAAATTAATGGTCAAACATACAAATTAATCTAGATTTAATTAAGAATAATGCTATATGTACCTCCCTTTTACATCTTGGTGTACATCCAAGGGGTGGAGGTACATTTTTACCCTTAATGAATAATCTATATACTTATATTAAAAGTCATACTATTTACCAAAAGTAGTAGCAAGAAAAGTCAACTCACATTTAATGCATACTTTATTTGGAAATTTTTTACTATATGCATTAATTGTTTGCATATACACATTTCTTATTCAAATATGATCAAATAGATTCTTTCCTTAAATAATTTGATTAACTTCTGCAATAATTTTAATTATATATATTATAATTCATATTCGACGATAGTATTTTTAAATTTTTATTTGAGTATATAGAAAACAAATATATTTTTTTAAATTAATATTTTATTTATCATTTAAGAGATAATGATCACATCATTAAATGATATTACTGATGGCTAGATAATAAATTTGAATACATTAATTAATCTTTAAAATTTTGGCATTTTATTTATTTGTATATCTATACTTATTATATAAGGTATCCTATTTACCAAATTTAGTAGATTGAAAAGTCAACGTAATTAATGCATTGTTATTTCTCTCCCGAATTTTATTTAATTATTTTATTTATTTATCTTATATCCCATAAAATCAGTTTATGGAAAAAAATCCCATAACATCTGACAAGTAAAAAAAAGACGTAAAATCTTTACTAAAATAAAAAGACTTTATTTATTTGTCTTATTCCATATTAACATCGATTTTGTCAAAACAAATTCCATAAAATCAGTGAAGTCAAAATTTGTACGTAAAGTCTATCTATACTTAAAAAAAAGTCAAATTCAAAATTCATTATCTAATTCTTTCTTTTTCTTATGTATTTCCTTCTTTTCCTTATCCAATTCTTTTTTATTATCTAATTGTATGAAAATCTGTTTGATTTTGTTCAATCCTCTAATTGTGTTTGTATTATATTCCATAAAATCGGTTTAACAAAAAAAATCTCATAACATCCGATAAGTAAAAAAAACAAAGTACCTAGAATCTTTACTAAAATAAAAAAAAGGCTTTATTTGCTATCTAATTGTATGGAAATCTGTTATGATTTTATTGTACGTACTACAAATTGTGCACCCGTGTTCAGGAGCTACTTAACGGACAAGCTATGTGGAAATGACTCATTTAGTGCTTCTGTCTCGTACATACAATATGTATTTTTATTACACATACTAAAAAATTGTGTACCCCGTGCATCGCACGAGCTTTGTACTAATAAATGACATTAAAATTGTGCACCCCGTGCATCACCCGTGTCCACATTTTGGCCTATTACAGGTCACGTACTATATTTTTTATAATTCATTTATATAATTATAAGACTCGATAAATGACCTTAAAATTGTACATCCCGTGCATCGCACGGGGGCTCTGTACTAGTGTTAATTAAACATCCCATTACCATTACAAAATAAAACAACCACAATAATTAAGAAAACATGCAGCATGCATAATGTTACATAAGTCCAACACTCAAAACAATATCCATAACATAACAATAATGTCAACACTCATAAATTAAAAACAAATAAAATAGCAGAAGTGATCTTCACTCATACAGCAGCACTCAAAATTGGGGCTGAAATTAGAGCAAAAAATTATTTGTTTGCAGATTTACAGCTGATTCTCGGAAATTAAGCATCAATTACCCTCAGGTCTCAACAAAAAAACTGAAGAAAGATCGGATGGATCGAAATGAGAAAAGAAAAAAAAAATCGAGAGAGTGAGAGACTGAGAGCGAGGTCGAGATCGCCGGTGAGAGTGGGGTCGAGAACTCCGGAGGGCGAGGGCGGTGTTGAGAACTTGATATTGCGGTGGGTGAGAGCAGGGTTGAGAGTGCCGGAGGGTAAGCAACCAACGGCGAGCGGCGGAACGGGGAGTTCAGAGCGGCGGAGTAGGGTTGAGACTTGAGGGTGAAAATGAATTGCTGTGGCTGCAGGGGTTGAGAGAACTTGAGAGTTGAAATTGAGAGTGAAATTTAGGGCAAGACTTCATTTTATGTTTTAAATGTAAAATAAAAGTGCAGCTTGCATATGTAAGAGTGTAAAACTAAATGATACTATATAACATTCAGTGCGGTTCGGTTAATACCTCACCTTTCTGAGAGAAAATCGAACCACACCGAAATATATGCGATTTTCAAAAATCCAAACCGCACCGTTAACCGAGCTCTTCAAAAACCGCACCAAATAGCTCGGTTTGATTTTGGGTCGGTTTTGCTCACCTTACCTTTCTTACTAGAACCCGACCCTCTCTATATATATATATATGTAGAGAGAGAGACAGGTACAGCGGGGTCACATAAGCTAAACTTCCATGTGGGAGAAGGGAGCTTAACTAATAACGGCGTCAATATAAAGTGGTACGATAGTATGGGGAGATTCTACGGTCCCATTACGGAACCATTCCGTCGGGATTTGTAATCGTTAGATCAACTATCCACGACTAGTACATGATGATCTAACGGTTACAAATCTCAACGGTATGGTTCTGGAAGGGGACTATACCAATGTTACAATATCATCAATTTGAAGCCATAGTATACTATACATTTTTTGTAAGGCATAATTACACACGAGTTATTCAGTGTGCACACAAAGTAGCTATATATAGGCGATGGAAGTGCGGTATTGGGGCTTGAGAATGAATTCAAAACATGAAGGGTGTTGGAGAAAAGGTTGCCATCGCTATGGCTGGCAGTGGAGCTCGCCTCCTACAAGACACACCCAAAAAAAATGTAGCCAATTATATGTACTATTCAATTGTAATAATTTATATTCATTCATAATGATCAGCGAGAGATTAATACCGGGCGTCATCGTGATCAAACGAAGGGGTTCGTGAGATGGACGAGAGCTTGGTCTTCAAGTTCCTCCGCCAACAACGGGAGTCAGCGGCCGGCCGCTCGTGAACAATCCTCCTTGCCGCCAGCGCATCTTCAGATATGGAGGACAGAGAGGGTCGCCACTGGCGGCCCAGTTTCTGGCGGCGACGCTTCTGCGCCACCAACAATAATCTTCCCCCCTCCGTTGCCGGCATAGTAGATTCCGGCGAGCACGAGCTGGAACACGTGACAAATTCCAACAAAAAATTCATCTCTTTATCTGTACCTGTGCACAAACCAAACAATAATCCTCAAATTAAATAGTGAATATATTAGATATATGGAGGAGCTATAGCTATAGGCTGAAGGCGTGTAAAACTGATACTTACTAGTTTGGTTGAGGCGATCTTCATCTTTGTGTGATTATTTTTGGTGAATGCATTTTGTTGGGGAGGTTGGGGTGTGTCAGTGTGTGTGTGTGTGGAGAATTAATTATGACTTACAAAAGCTACTATTTATTGAACCAGCAAATAAGAATGCTTTTGCCACTTGCCACCACTTGCTACCACCAAGTAGTGGATAATCTCAACGTTTCAACTAATTTATCACATTTTCAATATGTAGCAGTTAAATCATGTAATCCTCACAAATAATTGATCTAACGGTTATAAATTCCGACGGAATTGTTTTGTAATGGGACTGTAGCATCTTCCATTCATTATTAACTAAATATATCATTCTATGTTAATATTTTGAATTGTAGATTGGGAATGGTTATTCTATTTATCCTTTTAAATTTGGTTATTTTCTTTCCATATTTTATTTATTTTTATATTTATATAAGTGAAATAAGTAAGAAAAACTGGTTTTTGTACCGATTTTATGACATTATTTTTCGTGGAAGACTTTCTCAAAGCCATTCTAAAGTGACTGAGAAAGTAATTCTAATTATGACTCACAAAAGCTACTATTTATTAAGTATGACCAACAACGAATTTCGGGTGAAATTATTTTGGATGCAAATTGTGTAGGCAAAAGCTACTATTTATTAAGTATGACCAACAATGAATTTGGGCTAAAATTATTTTGGATGCATGTAGGCAAACAAGCTCCATTTGAGATCAAATTTCATGAGTATGACCGATTTGACAAGAAGAATCGAATGGTGGATCATTCACCTAAATTGGATGTTACAGAAAATAACTCAAGTTAACGAACTATAATTGGTCTAAAAGTTTAGGGATACGACCGTCTCGACAAGAAGAATGCAACTATAGGTCATCCACTTGAAACGGACATCAAACGACTATCAAATTAGACCTGAAAGAAAACCGCGAATTTTATACTGTCGCTAATGATCAGTGTACTTTATTTGATGAGTTTTTCAAATTAATGACCAATATCCTCTCAATATATTAATTCAGAACGCGCTGAGCCTACGTGGCTTCTTCTTATGCTTCCGAATTCTATGTAGCAAAATTACATGCTTCGTTATTAGGCTTGGGTAAATTTTAATTTAATTCCAAACCAAAAATAATTAGGTTCGGATTACCATAAATATGTTGATTATTTATGGTCATGTTACATGTATTAATTACATTTCAATATCATTCCTTACTATATATATTTAAAAGTTAATAACTTTTGTATTTTTTATCAGTTTTACATATGTAATATATCAAATTAATCATCTTTTGATGAGTTTCGATTTAACATCCATATTGTATGTATAAAAAATAATTTATATTTATCTTTATAACAATAATAAAATTATTTTTAATATTAATTAAAAAAATAAAATTTTTTATCAACTAATATAAATATATTTCAAGTATTTATATGATATAAGTTATAAAAACTAATATAATATAACATATGTAAATCATAAGTAACACAATCATTCTAAAATATAGAGTAATATATTTTTTTTTGTAAAAGTAAACTAGATTTTTATAGTTTTCTCATTAATTTTAAAATTTAAGAATAATTTTTTAACAAGCACCCGTGTAATACATGGGTGTTGTACTAGTATTGAACTAAAAATGAAATCATATCCGATTCTTAACTTTCCCTTGAGCTTTTTAATTTACAAACTTCCGCTTCATACGTCTGCCAAGTACCCAACTTCCACCTGCATAACAATTGATGATCGTGTGTACAAAAATTAATAATGTTAATTGTTATCCGGTCAAGAAAATATCCTTTGTCAAGTTACTTTCAATATGAAGCACATATCGTCCCGTTTGGAAGATAGCAGATTGAAAATAAATTAGCGGATTGGACTTAATTGAGTGGTTTGACCGTCAAATCCGTTATTGAGCTTGTTTGGTAAATAGCTTATTTGATAAGCTTTTGGGTCCAAAACTCTAATTTAGAAAAAGCTCATTAAAGGAGCTTTTTGGGATAGAGGATTCACAATCTACTATTTTAATTTGGAACTTTTTAATTTGTATTATTTATTTTACAATTTACATTGATTTATGGTGCTAATAAATAATAATATGTCATCCATATGATTAATTTATCTAGAAAAATGTATAATTTATAACTTCTTAATCAAGTGTTGGTAAATTTTTTTTAAAAAATAATATATTTATAAGTTACCAACTAAAGAATATTAAATGTTTTAATATATTATTATTAAAAGAGTACACCCTAAATAATAAAAATGTCCTTATTGGTAATTTGCAATGTCAAACAGCTATGAGCTTTCAGCTATTTACCGAACACTTATTTAAAAACCGCTAATGCAATTCGCTGGTCAAATCAGCTAATATAATTTGCTATCCGCTAATACAATCCGCTATCCGCTGATCGCCACATATTTCTCTTTCATTATAGTTACTTGAAAGGGCTGGCAAATACTCCTCGCTCATTGGCCATACTCCACGCCACCTATTTCCCCGGAAAGTGATTTCTGCATTGAATTGTTTCTATGTTCGATTGAATCGATTACAAGGACGACGGCAACTTTTGTCAGGGGAAGAAGATTTTTGGTAAAACGTGCATTCTACGATGCCATGACACGCATGAATGTTTTATGTTTGGGATTTCTGCGTGTCCCACATCATTGAATTCCTCGGATATTAACGTCGTACTTAGACATGCTTTAGTTGATGTTCAAGGTTAATCGTATATGGAAAACTCACGTTCAAGAAAATTTTATTCAACAATTTGAACAAACACAATCGATCTTGTGTTGATGCGATTTAGAGGTTCGTTAGCTTCTGTCGGCTTCCTGAAATGAAAAACAGATGATTATGGAGGTCGATAGCTTTGCTGATTCTAAGGGAAAAGTTAATTAAAACCAGAGCTACTATATACATAGTAAACAACTTGGATGTTTATTGGAGTCTTTAGAGAGAGAAAACATGGAAAAGATGAACACAAAAAGCTTGTTTTAGAAGTGTCCATCGCCACTTCATTCATCAGCAATAAAAGTTTGAGTTGAACATCTCACACAGATGCCCTGCTGATGAAGGCTTCAATTTTTGTGAAACTGAATAAGAGCCACATGTTCACATATAATCCTCAAAACAGAAGCTAACAATGGCACGACCATTGGATATCATATATCGATCGATATCGAGACAAAGCATTTAATAAAAAATATTATATTAGATAGCTCGAAGAATGAAGTTTGCCAAGTTCCAACAAGTAGATATTCCATGGGCAGCCATCATCACCACTGTTGACCCTGAGGAGGAGGAGAGTTGGGAGGAGGAGAGTTGTTCACGCGTGGAAGAGGTTCCCTGGGCCTTGCATACTCCGCGAAAATTATTTAAATTTTCAACCACTTTTCTCATTGATTTTAAATTTTAAGAAAAATTTTTAGCAAGCATCTGTGTAATACACGGGTGTTGTACTAGTATATGTAATATATTAATTGTATTTCTTCTCTAATAAAAAAAGTTACAGAAATTTGGTGATTATTATTTTGAGGCAATAATACATTTGTAATATATTAATTGTGTTTCTCATATCCACTTTCTGTGTCATATAAAATATTTTATAATATATTTCATATATTGTTTAACCTCATAGCTTTTAAGTCTAATGGATATTTATAAAATATTTATGCATACTTTAAGTATTTAAATATTTAACTAAATATATTTTTATATATAAAATTTACTACATAATATATCATATAGTTAAAAAATATTAATATATTAAATTCCGGTCCAACCGGTTCAACCAATGGTCCGACCAGTGAACCATTGAACCAGTAGCTCGACCGGTTTGATGACCGTTCCGGTTTTCAGAACCATGAATTTTTTCACCGAACCGCACCGCAATATAAAGAAAAACCGAACCAAAAATCTCGGTCGTTCGGTGCAGTTTTTCGGTAATTAAAAAAGGATTACTACAAACATACAAATTAAACTAGATTTAATTAAACATCCCATTACCATTACAAAATAAAACAACCACAATAATTAAGAAAACATGCAGCATGCATAATGTTACATAAGTCCAACACTCGAAACAATATCCATAACATAATAATGTCAACACTCATAAATTAAAAAATAAATAAAATAGCAGAAGTGATCTTCACTCATAAAGCAACACTCAAAATTGGGGCTGAAATTAGATGAAAAGATTATTTGTTTGCAGATTTACAGCTGATTCTCGGAAATTAAGCATCAATTACCCTCAGGTCTCAACAAAAAAACTGAAGAAAGATCGGATGGATCAAAATGAGAAAAGAAAAAAAAAATCGAGAGAGTGAGAGACTGAGAGCGAGGTCGAGATTGCCGGAGGGTGAGAGTGGGGTCCAGAACTCCGGAGGGTGAGGGCGGTGTTGAGAACTTGATCTTGCGGTGGGTGAGAGCAGGGTTGAGAGTGCCGGAGGGTAAGCAACCAACGGCGAGCAGCGGAACGGGGAGTTCAGAGTGGCGGAGTAGGGTTGAGACTTGAGGGTGAAAATGGATTGTTGTGGCTGCAGGGATTGAGAGAACTTGAGAGTTGAAATTCAGAGCAAAATTTAGGGCAAGACTTCATTTTATGTTTTAAATGTAAAATAAAAGTGCAGCTTGCATATGTAAAAGTGTAAAACTAAATGATACTTTATTAACAATCGGTGCGGTTCCGTTAATACCAGACCTTTTTGAGAGAAAACTGAACCGTACCGAAATATATGTGATTTTCAAAAATCCAAACCGCACCGTTAACCGAGCTCTTCAAAAACCGCACCAAATAGCTCGGTTCGGTTTCGGGTCGGTTTTGCTCACCTTACCTTTCTTACTAGAACCGACCCTCTCTCTATATATATATATATGTAGAGAGAGAGACAGGTACAGGGGTCACATAAGCTAAACTTCCATGTGGGAGAAGGGAGCTTAACTAATAACGGCGTCAATATAAAGTGGTACGATAGTATGGGGAGATTCTACGGTCCCATTACGGAACCATTCCGTCGGGATTTGTAATCGTTAGATCAACTATCCACGACTAGTACATGATGATCTAACGGTTACAAATCTCAACGGTATGGTTCTGGAAGGGGACTATACCAATGTTACAATATCATCAATTTGAAGCCATAGTATACTATACATTTTTTGTAAGGCATAATTACACACGAGTAATTCAGTGTGCACACAAACTAGCTATATATAGGCGATGGAAGTGCGGTATTGGGGCTTGAGAATGAATTCAAAACATGAAGGGTGTTGGAGAAAAGGTTGCCATCGCTATGGCTGGCAGTGCAGCTCGCCTCCTACATGACACACCAAAAATAAATAAATAAATCAATTATATGTACTATTCAATTGTAATAATTTATATTCATTCATAATGATCAGCGAGAGATTAATACCGGGCGTCATCGTGATCAAACGAAGGGGTTCGTGAGATGGACGA
>CACSLK010012206.1:1347497-1360958 GCA_902706635.1 Striga hermonthica | reverse complement strand
TTGCCCGAACAATTAAGTTAAACTAAGCATGAAATTGCATATAGAGGCTAAGAATGTAATAATGGTCGGAGGAAAAATAACTTAACATGTATGAGCAAGTACGCACGGCCCGCGGTGCGCTACGTGCGCAACCACGTTATCCTCGGCCAAACATTTCAAACATGACATATCTTCCGAACATTAAGGCTAATTTAAACATGATATTGCACATAGAAATTAAGCATGCAAGATTGTTCGGGAAATTCTATGAAATCATAACATGGTGCGGATAATTCCCTTAAAATATATCATGAACGCACGGCTATGGCTATAACACGCATGCATGACCATTTTTAACAATTAATCTAGAATGAACATGATATTCTTGGTTAAAGCCGATGGGAACTTACCTCTATTAAGCTCCGGAGACTAACTCTCGAATTCCCGTGCGATGCCGTGCGATGCGTGCGTGCTTCTCGGACTTGCGTGCGGTTGCTTGCGGCACTCTCGGTAATGGCTCTCGGCGGTAATGCTCACGCACAAAACTCACCAAAAATGCACAACTCACACTAACTCTCTACACCTCACTATACTCTCGGCATTTAAGAGGGAAAAGTAGCAAAATGCACAAGTTATTCCCAAGTCTTACTTAAAAACCGAAGGCATATGGAGGGAAAGGGGACACTCGGTCAAATGCTCGAACACTTGGCACAACATGCACTTAAAATTTTGTCTCATTTACTCACGTGAAATGGCCAAGAAAATGAGCAAGAAAGATGCTCGGCATTGGGCACTCCGCCCACTAGCGTACGGACACGGGATGGCGCGCGGACAATGAGGACAAGGCACCTTGGACACTCCGCACGGCATAAGGGAAAAGGACAAGGAGGCGCGGCATTTAAGGGATGGTCTTGGTCACTCCGCTCATGCATACGGACGAGGGATGTGCACGGCAATTGCGGACACGCACAGACTCTCTCGGACTACACGCGCGCACGGTCTTCATGATGAATGTTGGGCGGATTCTCGCACGGACACATGCACGGCACTCGCGTGGAAGTGGACCGAGACACTCGCATGCACGCACGACACTTGAACATGAACTTGAACAAAATAATACTAACACTAATACATAGCACATAATGAGCAATGCACACGGCAATAGCAACAATGCACGGCTACGAACATGAACTCGGAATAAAATCCGAACAATTAGCTAATCTCGTGATTAATCACCTAATTATGTTTAATTATCCAATTAAACATAATGCTAAATTACCAAAATTATTCCGAACGTAAACGGTACGTCGAAAATATTTTCCGGTAATTTTGA
The DNA here is from genome assembly GCA_902706635.1 of Striga hermonthica. Lineage (NCBI taxonomy): Eukaryota > Viridiplantae > Streptophyta > Magnoliopsida > Lamiales > Orobanchaceae > Striga > Striga hermonthica. The sequence continues at coordinate 1,359,646 of CACSLK010012206.1, read as the reverse complement.
CTGAAATAACTGAAAATAATTGATTCCGAAAAATAATATCGGAACTGAAATATTATTATACTGAGAAAAGTTGGGATATTACAGAGCTCCTCCCGTTCGTTCACTGGATCTAAGAATGCAATTAAAATCACCTCCGATGAGCCAAGGTTCGCGAATGCTGACCGCGAGTGTCTCAAGCTTTGGCCACAATGCACGACGACATGTAGCATTGGGGCTAGCGTATATGAAGGTGACCAAAAAGTTGATGCCATCTTTTGAAACTCGAGCATGAATAAATTGGCGGTGGCATTTAATGATCGTTAACTGCACCGACTCTCTCCATAAGATCCAGATCCCACCAGAGAAACCCAGTGCCTCCACTCGAAACGACCGGCCAAAGCCGCTTTTTTTAATGAAAGCATCAGCCTTAATGCCACTTATTCGGGGCTCGAACATAGCAAACACATTCGGACGATAGTGAGTAGTGATCGTAGAGAAGCTTCGAAAAAATACTGCCGAAGCTGCTCCTTGTACGTTCCAGGAAATAATATTCATCGGGAAACTCGTAGGGAGGAGTTACACCCGTCAGAGGGAACTGGGAACTTGCGAGGCTAAGGCAGCCTCGTCCGACATGGGAACATCGTTTTCAACAACCTCATGCTTGACATGTGGGTGCATGTCACTATGGGGAGGGACCAGATCGCCTTGTAGCAAGTTATCTCCCGGGTCAAGTAATTCAGGGCTCGCGCCGATTGGGGGGGTCTGAGCGGGTGAGTCCACAACCTGGACTGCTTGATGCTTTAGCAGATCCAAGCCAGATGTTAGTGGGACTGCGACAGTGATTTGCGTTGCGACGGGCCCCGGTTGGTCATCGCCATTGCCCTTGTGATGCCTTAATCTCCCATTCATCTCAGCTGGGGACCTCTTGGTAACATTTGAGACAATAGGCTCTCTAATCAAAGCCCTATAGATAGAGTGTCCAGTGGGGTCCATCTTGCCTCCTCGCCCACGACCTTTCGTGCCATTTCTATGTCACACCACCTGCCATTCACCCTCTCTCGAAGAAGAAGCATCCCCATTGGTCCCCCTTGAGCCACCTTCTTTCCTCTTGGCTTGGAAGCTAGTTGTTGGAGCCTGAAACACATCTTTACCTTTATTTGGGCCATGAAAGGCACGGCTAGTAGGAATAGCCCCATCAGGATTGTCAAGCTCACCCCCGTCGTCATTTGCCAGCGTGGCAAAACGGGATCCCGATGCATTTACATCGTGCTGTTTCTTTTGGAGAATGGTAGGGTCTGAGTTCCTATTCCGAAGTTGTTCTAGGTGCCATTTTGGCCCTCATCCACGGCCCGAATTGAGGCTCACCATTTACGGCTCCCGTAGCAGGCACTGCAGGTCGAATGTCATCAGAGGGGTGAACAGGTAACTCGCCTGCCGCAGCCGAGGTGTTGGCTTTGGCTAAAGGTGACTGACGGTCGGGGCAAGCCGTGATCACATGACCACAACAACCACAAGAGTAGCAAATATCCGGAAGCATTTCATACTCGATTTTCTGGACTTTCCCACGGATGGTGAAATGAGTGCGAAGCAGGCAAGACAAGTTCAGTTGGACTGCCAACCGTGAAAATTTCCCTCGAGTTTGAGCCGCAGTTTGATGATCGATCTTAATGACTTTTCCCACAATTTCCCCAATAGTACGAAAGATTTTCTTGTGGTAGAGATGGACTGGCAAACCCGGCAGACGGATCCATGCTACCGTGGAGGTGATTTGGTTAGTGGATTCATCAAACGTGTCAGACCAGGGTTGGACATGAAGATAATGCTTATTAACCACCCACGGGCCACCGACGAGAGCAGTGAGAACGTCCTCAGGGGAGCGGAGTTGAAGCATAAAGTAGCCGTTCTCAGCATCCAGGATGGGACACCCTCTCGCAAAAGGCCACAGCTCCGACAACTTCCGGTGCAGTGTCTCCATGCGCATTTTGAGACCCAAAAGTTTAACAACGAGAACATTATTGAAACTCTGGACACGGCTTGCATAGAAAGAGTCCTTCATTTTGATGTCCGGCACCGGCTCAGAGTAGTCAACATACACATCGTCATCATGGCCCTCCTCTTCAACATCACCGTCATCCAGCACTACATGGGGGTGATTCTTGTTGAGAGTGTCTTTGAAGCTTAAGGGTGGTGTCTGCGTGTTGGGCTCCGAAGGTGGGGCTGCCTTCTCAATCGGCTCGGTATCCTCCATCACCGGCGGGCATTCTAGAGGTAGATCAGACCGGCGCTTCTTGGATATGCGGGCACCCGAAGCCCCGATTGGGTTGGCAACCTGTAATTTAGGGAAGGGATCCGGCGGGTCAACCCTGGGGTCAACGGACGTGGTAATTCCGGTAAGATTCGACGTTGCAGCGGCAAACCCTAGCATTTGGGGCTTTTCTTTCTGCAGAGCTTGAAAACGGAATTTTGTTCGGGCCTTATATTTTTAATATGATATTATAGTGAAATAACTATTTGTAGCAGTTGCGTGTTTCAAGGGAGATGTATATATCTTAATTAGCTTTAATCATTCCTTTCAATAACCTTCATTGGTCTCTATTGATTCACACTTGAACAACTGTAAACCAAAATTCTCTAAACCCTAAACTTGATTTTTCTTTGTTCAACCATTAATTCAATGCCGAAGAGAAGGGAAACATGACATGTGTTGGAAAAGCTAAGCGATTATCAAGACAAAGCAAGATTAACTTGGTCAAGATCTCGTACAAGAATCACACAAAACCAACCAAAATTAAGATCGTATTGAAGAAGCTTTAAATTGCGAAGAAATCATATTCAAGTGTTCCAAACAAACAAAATGTAGAGGCGGTGTTCTATTCTTTATATGTTACGGGCATATAGAGTATATTTTCAGTATATGTTTCCGTCCGGGTCGTGTAGCATCCAAAAAATCCCATCACTGCGGCCATTCTCAAGAAATCGTCCAAGAACAAGAAGATGGACCGCGTAGAGACCTCACCACTGTGCCTGAATTCGTTTTTTGACGAATAACTTGGTGTTGTTTTCGTGTATGAAAATTTTGTACATGATTTATATGTTACCGTCAGATATGAAAATTTACATGTTGTTGGTACAATACCAAAGTTGTACAATACGCATTTACATAAAATATACATGAAATATACACTCGAGATTCTCGTAATTCAAGTCAACGACAGATCGGGACACACATATACATAAAATATACTTTAAATATACAATCGAGTTTCAATCGTTTCTCAAAATCGATTTCAGAACCCACATATACATAAAATATACCTATAATTTACATGGAGATATAATTAAAATTTAATGGGAATGAAATAAAGAGAAGAGAGAGGAGAGAAGGAGAATAATGGAGAAGACAGAGAAAAAAAACGGATGAATAGGAAAGATAGTGTGTGGAATACCAAATAGTGTAAGGAAGAATTGTTAGGAGTAGATAAATGAGAGAGGAGAGAGATTGCTTTTAATCAGTTACGGTTTTTAAGGCACTTTCTGATTTGGAAACAAATTTTATGTAATTTTATAATTATTTTGGAAGAGTTGGGTTGGTAACACAAAACTCCTCGACCGACTGGAACTTGAGTAATCGTCTTCCTTCTTGCCGGTTGAACGTCGTGCACCTACAAAGAACTCCCACACCGGAGGGGTTTTCCGGTGAAGAGCCTCCGAAGCTTAAGTCAGTGTATATTCAATCAATTCTCAAGAGTAAGTAGTAGAATGATCGTGTTGAAGAAGAAAGGCTCACCCCCTTTATATAGGGGTGAGATACCTGACCTAGGGCTGCCCGGATTTGATGAGCTGTCTGCCCAAACTACCCGTTCGTACACACCAAACGTGTGTGTCAGAGGTAACCGTCGCCACTATCGCCTGCACCAATCCTTTTTGGACGCGTGTCCTCCTGCACATGGGGTAGGCTATCAGAGGTGGTTATCGCTATTCACCACTGCCTTCTCGACACGTGTCCCCCCACACATGGGGTAAATATTCTCCTGGAATTCTGTCAGAGGCTTCTTTCACGCGCCTATGACTAGGCCAAACAGCGTGGTATTAAGTCCTCGAAGTGATCGACCTGTTGAGGTCGAATAGGTTGCTCGATCATGCATCTGGTCGAAGGATAGTTTGGTCGACAGTCTTGCTCGGTCGACTTGTTGACTGCTCGATTTCTTTGGCTTCCTCATAATACGACCTCCTCGACCGGTCAGGAGACCGGCTCAGCCTTGTAGGTATAATATCCCATATCATCTTTAAGTTAGCCACATTCCATGACCTGGCTAGGGATCTTCCTTCAGCATCCTTTAAAGAGTATGCCCCTCCAGCATGGACCTTTTCGACCAGATATGGTCCTTCCCAGTTTGGCTCTAACTTCCCAACGTGTTTCAGCACATCGACTCTCTTCCACACCAAGTCACCCACTTGGAATCTTCGTGTTCTCACTTTTTTATCATGCGCTGCTCGCATCCTTTGTTTGTATGCCTCGACTCTGATTGTTGCCTTTCCCCGAAGCTCTTCGATTGTGTCGAGCACTGCCATCATCAGCTGTTCATTCTGTTCTCGATCATACGTGCTCGATCTTTGGGACTGAACCTCGACCTCTATCGGTAACAAAGCCTCCATGCCATATACCATACTAGACGGTGTTTCCCCAGTGGTCGATCGGGGAGTTGTTCTGTACGCCCATAGCACCGAAGTAAGTTCATCCACACACGCTCCCGATGCTTTCTCTAACCTTGTTTTCAGACCATTCAATATAATTCTGTTGGTCACTTCGACCTGCCCGTTGGCCTGCGGGTGTGCAACTGAAGCGAAATGTTGATCAATTCTCATGTCCTCGCACCATGCCCGAATCCTCTTGCCATTGAACTGTGTTTCATTGTCGGACACCAACACTTTAGGAACTCCGAACCTGCAACATATGTTATCATATAGAAAATGTATCACTTTTTCCTCTGTGATCTTTGCCAGGGGTTCAGCCTCCACCCACTTCGTGAACTAATCGACCGCGACAATCAAGAACTTCCTCTGTCCGGTTCCTTGGGGCATGGGCCCAACCAGGTCGATCCCCCATTGGGCGAACGGGATGGGAGAGCTCATTGCTGTCATGGCTTCGGCCGGCTGGTGAATAAGTGGGCCATGCTTCTGGCATTGCAAACACCTCCGCACCATCTCATTGGCATCTTCTTTCATCGTCGGCCAGAAATATCCTGCTCTTAGAGCCTTTGCTACCAAGGAACCTGCCTTGCTGTGGTCACTGCAGCAGCCCTCATGAATTTCCTTCAACACATATCGCCCCTCTTCTCCGGCTACACATCGCAAGTGGGGGCCCGCGTGCGACCTTTTGTAGAGAATCCCTCCATGCTCGAAGAATCTTCTTATTACTTTAACAGCTCTTCCCTTTAACTCTTTCATTATCGGCGCCCTCCAATCTTCAACTTCTTCTATCTCGACCACCTCCTTCTCGACCACACTCTTCTCCATGTGCAGCAAGGTCACACTTCTGCTCTTGCAGTCCACCAGACTTTGCGCCATTTTAGCCAACAGATCCGCTCGACCATTTTCTCCTCGAGGTATTTGAATTAATTCGAAGGAATCAAACTCTCCCCGCAGCTTCTTTATCTCCTCCACATACTTCATCATCCTTTCCTCCCGGACCTCGAACCCTTCTTGGAATTGGCCCACCACCAATTGTGAGTCTGAATGCACCTGCACTGCTCGAGCTCCGCCACTTAAGGCCAATTTGAGTCCCTTAATGACCGCTTCGTATTCCGCTTCATTGTTTGATATCTGGTAAGCCACCTTAATTGCGAACTCCAAGCTGTCACCCTTCGGCGACATAAGTACGATGCCTAGGCCACCTCCAGCCCTCGACACCGATCCATCTGCAAACACTTGCCATACCCCCTCGAACTCCTCGCTTTCCTTCGTCCTTTCTTGAATAAAGTCAGCCAACGCTTGAGCCTTAATCGCTCTCCTTGGCTCGTAGATAATTGTGTATTCACTCAGCTCGACCGCCCATTTAACTAACCGCCCCGACACGGAGGGTCGACCCAGTGTTTCTCCCAATGGCATGTTCGTTCGGACCTTCACCCTATGTCCCAAGAAATATGGTCTCAGCTTCCTTACAGTGACCACCACTGCCAAGGCCCCTTTCTCAATCTCTGAGTACCTCCTTTCCGCCCCTTGCATCACCTTACTCACGTAATAGATAGGAAATTGGGTTGTCCCTTCCTCCCGCAATAACACAGAGCTTACTGTCGTCTCACCGATGGATACATATAACACCAAGTCCTCCCCTTGCGCCGGTTTTGCCAATAGCGGTAGATCGACCAACATCCTCTTCAACTCCTCGAATGCTTTATGTGCTTCTTCTGTCCACTGAAATTTCGAGCTCCTCCTGAGTGTCTTAAATAGGGGCCCGCTTTTCTCGGCTACCTTAGAAATAAAACGGCTCAGGCCTGCTATTCGACCAGTTAAGATCTGCATCTCCTTCACCTTCGTGGGGGGCTGCATCTCGATCACCGCCCTCACTTTCTCTGGGTTGACCTCGATCCCCCTCCTTGTGACCATATAGCCCAAAAATTTTCCAGATTTGACCCCGAACGAGCACTTAGCGGGATTCAACTTCATCCCATACTTCTGGAGGGTCATGAATGTTTCTTTTAAGTCGTTCACATGGTCAATTTCCTCTTTGCTCTTTACCAGCATATCATCCACATACACCTCCATGTTCCTCCCCAACTGCTCCTTAAAAATTTTATCCACCAACCTCTGATATGTCGCCCCCGCATTCTTTAGACCGAAAGGCATCACCACATAGCAGTATGTTCCACGGCTTGTTACAAAGCTGACCCTCTTCCAATCCTCACGAGCCAGCGGGATCTGATGATACCCCTGGGATGCGTCCATCAAACTGAGTAGCTCACACCCGGCTGTGGAGTCGACCAGCTGGTCGATCCTAGGAAGCGGATATAAATCCTTCGGGCATGCTTTGTTCAGATCACGGAAATCAATGCACATCCTCCACTTCCCTTCCGCTTTCGACACCATCACCGTGTTTGATAGCCATTCGGGGAACTGAATCTCCTTAATATGTCGTGCTCCCAACAGCTTCTCGACCTCCTGCTCGATAATCTTATCCATCTCTGCTCCATGGTGCCTTCTCTTTTGCTTCACCGGCCTCACGCTGAGGTCGATGTTTAGCCGATGCTCGATCACCTCCGCACTTATTCCCGTTAACTCCTCTGCCGTATAGGCAAAAATATCTGCGAACTCCCTAACCAACTGGATCAACCTCGACCGAACAGGTTCTCCCAAATCCTTTCCTATCCTGAACTTTCTCCTTTCACACCCCTCGATCATCTGAACCTCCTCAATTTCTTCCCCAGGTTGGATATCCAATTTCTCCTTGCCCTTCTCCACTTTTTGCCTGTCCTCCCTCGACCTTGATCCCCCTGGTCGATTAATCTCTTCCCCTTTTGACTCGGCCTGCCTTTTCGCCAATTGTTTGTTATTGCTGACTGTCGTTTGATAGCAACTTCTCGAAGTGAGCTGATCTCCGGCAATCTCCCCTACGTTTTCGCCCACCGGATACTTGATCGTCATGTGGTACGTGGATACGACCGCCTGGAATGCGTTCAAGCTCGTTCGTCCCATGATGATGTTATAGGACGACTCAGCGCCTACGACCACAAATCTCACCATGCGCACCTTTCTCAACTCTCCTGATCCTAATGCCACGGGCAGGCTGACTTCTCCCATCGGCATAACCTCTCCCCCATTAAAGCCGTAAAGCACCGTGGTTACCGGTTTCAGCTCCATATTCAGCTCCCTGTTGATCTGCACAAAACAGTCGTAGAACATCACATCTACCGAACTCCCAGTACTAATGAACACCCTCTTCACATCGAAGCCTGCGACCTCCGCGGTTATCACCAAGGCATCATTGTGCGGCAGGACCCCTCCCTCGACATCCTCCGCCTTAAAACTTATCACCGGCATGCGGGCCGCAATACTCACCTCCTCCCTCTTCCTCTTCATTGCTCGAACGTGGCCTTTCCTCGCATTGTTCGAGTCCCCGTCCGTCGGTCCTCCTGAAATCATATATATCGTGCCTTTTTTTACTTGGCCTCCATCCCCTTCTCTCTCCCGCTCTCTACTTCTTCGCCCTCTTTTCCCTTCATCTCTTTTTTGACCATCTCGACCACCTCGCGCCTCCTCATCATCATCTTCCTCGCTCCTCTCTACCGAGTCCTCCCGACACCTTCTCTTCTCCTTTCTCCTCCCCTTATCCTGATAGACAAACTCTTTGAGATGCCCTGCTCGAATAAGGCGCTCAATTTCGTCCTTGAGATGCCGACAATCCTCAGTAGTATGGCCATAGTCTTTGTGGAAGCGGTAATATCTCCTCGACTTCGGTTGGGTGGGCCCCTCGAACCTCGACCTTGCCCACGTCACGTCTTTCCCATCTATCCCTTTCTCCATAGCCATCAGAATCTCGGCTACCTTTGCGTTCAACGGGGTGTAATCATGGAATCTTTTCCCTCCAGAGATAGGTCGGTCCTTCCACCTGTCCTCTCGCCCTCGATCTTGCTTAGCTCGCCCCTCTCTCCTGGGCGAGGCTTTCCTTTTGGGCGAGACTGCTTTCTCCTTCCTCGACTCCCCTCGACCTTACTCCTCTAGTTTGGCTAACTCCGCCTCAGTCTTCTCGAGATTGATATATTTCCTGCACCTCCTCAATACTTCATCATACGTGTGGGCAGGGGTCTTAGCCAGAGAAGTCCGACACGGTCCTGCCCGCAAACTCCTTATCAGCCCTCCCGCCTTGACCTCGTCGACCGCCGATGGAATCTCCAAACAAGCCTGATTGTATCGAGCGACATACTTACGCAGTGACTCCTTCTCGCCTTGTCTCATCGCCATCAATGTCAAATACGTTTTCTCCTGAGCCACCGCGCTCGAATATTGATTTGTCAATTTTTCCGCAAAATCCTCAAAGTTCACTATCGAGCCTGGGGGGAGCTGTTGAAACCAGTCGAGCGCCCCTCCCCTAAGGGTCGATAAAAAGGCCCTGCAACTAACAGGGTCGGTATATCCGTGCAACACATCCATATTTTCAAATGTCCTCACGTGTCTCGATGGGTCAGAAGTCCCATCGAACACCAAGTTAGTATCCTTGTAATTATTTGGCAAGGGTGCTGCCAGTATGTCCGCCGAGAACGGGTGTCCTCGAGCGCGCCTCTCTGCTCGACCATCCACCTTAGCCTGCAATTGGCGCAGCTGTTCCGCCATCCTCTCCATCTCCCGGTCATGTGTGGGCCCGCCTCCGCCATAGCTGGATTCATCCTCCTCCGCGTTTTGGCGTGACCCTGCAATAGTGTTTGGCATCGTCGTAGCCCGAGAGAGACTGTTTGTGACTTGTTGAACCGCCTGCGCGGCCGCCTCCGCCACCATTTGTTGCACCTCCTGCCTGGTCATTATCACCTGCAGTTCAGGGGCCTGAACCACCGCTCGCGGCGGTGCTCCTCCTTGGGCCACCGCTCTTTCTGGTTGCGTCCCCATTCCTCCCGGTTGCGCCACCGTCTCTCCCAGTTGCGCTCCCCCTCCTCCTGGCTGCGCTGCCGTTGAGCTGCGTGGCGGTGGTGGTGGTGGCATCGTCGCTGCGTCCGCTGCGCGGGCCTCGTGAGCACGGTTGGGGCCAGCGTCTCCTTCGGGAATCGCCGTTGTCATTCCCACACCTTGGAGCTCAGGCATGGGAGTGATCGGCGTCTGTGATGGACCAGAAAAACCCGGGGGAGGACCCTGTCCCAATGGTCTGGTCGTTGTCCAAGCATCATCGAATGTTGACTGTAAATTTTTGGGAATTCCGTCCGCCATAGCTGAGCTTCAAGCACACCTTTTCAAACGAAAGACCCACAGACGACGCCAAATGGTAACACAAAACTCCTCGACTGGCTGGAACTTGAGTAATCGCCTTCCTTCTCGCCGGTTGAACGTCGTGCACCTACAAAGAACTCCCACACCGGAGGGGTTTTCCGGTGAAGAGCCTCCGAAGCTTAAGTCAGTGTATATTCAATCAATTCTCAAGAGTAAGTAGTAGAATGATCGTGTTGAAGAAGAAAGGCTCACCCCCTTTATATATGCGTGAGATACCTGACCTAGGGCTGCCCGGATTTGATGAGCTGTCTGCCCTAACTGCCCGTCCGTACACACCAAACGCATGTGTCAGAGGTAACCGTCGCCACTATCGCCTGCACCAATCCTTTTTGGGCGCGTGTCCTCCTGCACATGGGGTAGGCTGTCAGAGGTGGTTATCGCTATTCACCACTGCCTTCTCGACACGTGTCCCCCCACACATGGGGTAAATATTCTCCTGGAATTCTGTTAGAGGCTTCCTTCACGCTCCTATGACTAGGCCAAACAGCGTGGTATTAAGTCCTCGAAGTGATCGACCTGTTGAGGTCGAATAGGTTGCTCGATCATGCATCTGGTCGAAGGATAGTTTGGTCGACAGTCTTGCTCGGTCGACTTGTTGACTGCTCGATTTCTTTGGCTTCCTCATAATACGACCTCCTCGACCGGTCAGGAGATCGGCTCAGCCTTGTGGGTATAATATCCCATATCATGGGTATTGATACAAATTATATATTGTCAAACGTAAAACTGCAATTATTTACAAAAAGTGTAGGATGTCTGTAAATTGGCCAAAAAATGAGTGGGCAAACGAACTATAATTGGGGTAAAAGTTCAGGGAAATGACCGTCTCGACAAGAAGAATCCAACGATAGATCATCCACTTGAAACCAATATCAAACGGCTATCGAATTAGACCTAAAAGGAAACGACGAACTTTATACTGTCACTAATGATTAGTGTACCTTATTTGATGAGTTTTTCAAATTAATGTACAAAGTTTGATGTCTACTAAAAATGTGTACTTTTGTTGAATAAGACAAATATAGTGGACTAAAAATGAAATCATGCCCGATTCTCAAACATACCCTTTAAGCTTTTCAATTTACAAAAAGTGATTTGTAAGGATATAAACTCCACCCTTTCTTTTTCCCTTATCTTTTTCTCAATTTACAAGAGGATTGTCGAGGAAAGCCGCTTCATACGTCTGCCAAGTACCCAACTGCCACCTGCATCTATGTACAAATTAATACTGTTTATTGTTATCCGGTCAAGAAAATATCCTTTGTCAAGTTACTTTCAAAATGAAGCACATACCATATATGTGTGATGAGTGTTGTACACATATTTCTCTTCATTATAGTTACTTCAAAGGGCTGGCAAATACTCCTCGCCCACTTGGCCATACTCCCAGCCACCTGTGTTCCCCGGAAAGTGATTTTTGCATTGAATTGATTGTATGTTCGAGTTAATCGATTACAAGGACGACGGCGACTTTTGTAAGAGGAAGAAGATTTTTTGGTAAAACGTGCATTCTATGAGGCCACGACACGCATGAATGTTTTGTTTGGGATTCCAGCGTGTCCCACGGCATTGAATTCCTCTTGCGATGTTCAAGGTTAATCGTATATGGAAAACTCACGTTCAACATAATTTCATTCAACAATTTGAACAAACACAATCGATCTTGTGTTGATGCGATTTTGTGATTATTGAGGCTGCAAAAGGAAACTTGCAGTTCGATTCGATTTTATTCAGATGAATTCTTCGTAAGAAAAAAAAAAACAATATTGAATTTAAAAATACGATTCAATTCATAATGAAGAGAAAAACCACAACAAGCGTGTTTTCGAAGTGTTCATCGCCACTATTCAGCAATAAAAGTTTGAGTTGAACATCACACAGAGATGCCCTGCTGATAAAGGCTTCAAACTTAGTGAACTGAATAAGAGCCACATGTCCACACATAATCCTCAAAACAGAAGCTAACAATGGCACGGCCATTGGATATCATATATTGATCGACTCGAAATCGAGACAAAGCATTTAATAAAAAATATTATATTAGATAGCTCGAAGAATGAACTTTGCATACACTTCCATGGACAGCCATCATCACCACTGTTGACCCTGAGGAGGAGGAGAGTTGTTCACGCGTGGAAGAGGTTCCCTAGGCCTTGCATACTCTGCGAAAATAACCCAACCATCCAAAAACTACAAAA
>CACSLK010012206.1:1317043-1342591 GCA_902706635.1 Striga hermonthica | reverse complement strand
AGTTGATAGCTTATAAGTAAATTTCAAGCTTATAGCTGATAGCTTATGGCTTATGTCTATGAAGCTAGTTGATACGATAAAAGTGTTCAATAAAATTACTTGATATGTCAGTTGAAATAAAAATTCAAATGGATATTTGAAAAGTTACCCAATAAAGCTTATGAAACAAGATTGAGCTTTTTGAAAAAGCTCGTCCAATCAAACTAAGTTTATTTGTATACAAAAAACTTATAAGCTAACCAAATAAGCTATAAGCTAGTTTATAGTGCTTACCAAATACGCTCTAAGACTATTTTTGGTAAAATTAGTTGATAGCTAATAAGCTAGCTTATAGTTTATAAGGGATTTCGAACTTATAGGTTATAACTTATGACTGAAAAAACTAGTTTATATGATAAAAGTATTTGATAAAATTAGCTGATAAGCTAGCTGAAATAAAATTTTCAACGGGCTTATTTGATAAGCTACCCAAAGAAGCTTATGAGATAAGGTCGAGCTTGTTTAAAAAGCTCATCCTACCAAACGAAACTTATTTAAAAACATGAAACTTATAAGTTAACCAAAATAAGCTATAAGCTAGCGTATTTGGTTACCAAACATAGCTTAAGTATCCACCTGTCAGGCTTCTACATTAGTTTTTAGCTTTGCATAAATCGACAGAAAGTTGAAAGTTGCTGACTCTCACATCAAACTCTTCATCTTTCTCCGCATATCCCAGATCCATGATCTTCTTGTCAAATTCTATGCACCGTTGTGTTTTTGTTATCGGGTTGTAATCGGTCGGTGTTGTCGACATAGGCTTTACACTCGCGCATATGCCAACCGTTGATCAGAGCGTCTCATCCGTGGCTCCACGCTTTGCGGCTTGATCGGGGACTTGGAGTCAGTTGTCGGAAGTTTTCTTGTAGAGCCCCATTTGACGCGCTGGTACCCGACCACCTGAAGCCCGATTGAAACAACATAGGGTTCAACAACGACATTTCTGGTTTTAGGTCTGAGCTTAACGGAGGGTTCAAGGTTAGGTACTACTTTTTCGGATCTAGGCTTAACAACAGGTTCAACAAGGGGATATACTTCCGTCTTCTGTTGTCGGGATTTTTAAGTCCGATGAAGGGCTTATCAGATTGTATCTGTTTTTTTTTTTATTACAAAAACACTGGACAAACCCGATAGTCGCCAAGATTGTTGAAATTAGATTATTAAAAATTAGTAATTTTATTACCTAAAAGTACCCTACATTTTTTTAAAATTAAGTATCAGCGTATAATGTTTGTCACAATTTTTCAATTTTACCATAACTTATTTAGAAAATTAGATAATATATTATAATAAGGTATGGGTAATGGAAGAAAAATAGAAGTATTTTGTGATTATTATAAACCAGTAATGTTTGAATATATTAAATTTACATGTTCCTTAATTATATATAGAAACTATACAATGACAATTATTTTATAGCAGGTGAAATACACATATAAATTATATATTAAACTGTTATACATCATAAAAAAATAATAATAAAAATTAATATTCAAGCTTCTTGTGTTGTAGAAAACCTCATCTTTAGCGCCTAGGCTCGCCACTCTCTTCTTTGCCAAATCTGCATCCCCTTCATCTCCTTTTCTTCTTCTCCGACAAGAAGCGACTCGCAGTGGGGTGGCGATGCGAGCTGACCTTCCTCGTTCCCTTCCAACGTGGCGCTTCTCCAAGCTTCTGGTGGCCATGGCAGGTCCTGTGGGGTTCTGACAGCGGGGCGGAGTGTCCGTCATTTCCAACTTTGTCCACCGCCTCGGTGGTGGTCGGGCCCGATACTAGTGATAGGGCACTCCCCTGGATCCAAGTCTTCTATGGTACTGGGATGGACGGGTCGGACGATGGGGTTGTGGTCCCTTTGGTGGTTTTGACATCCATGGTTGGTTTGGTGCGGGGGCGGTTTTGATTGATCGTTGATGGTCTCTCGGTGCAGTTCAGGGGTGGTTCCTTTGGATGGGGTTGTTGCTTATTTTGGCCCAGTCTAGTTAGTCATTTGTTGGAGTTTCTAAATCTTTTGCTAGAACAGCGGGTTTGTCTTTCGTGGGAGCTTCCTGCAGTTGTTGTCTTTTTGGTGAAGATATGATTTCAACAGTAAAAAATCAACCAAAACTCAAATTTAACTCAACTTTAACACAATTCCACTATCTCCAATATAATTATATAACATCAAACAATCATTCTTACACATCACATCAACTTTAATTCACTATTCATCTACTCACATAATTTTAACCAACCATCATTTCCAATCATTTTTATCCTACTTTACATCCAATCAACTTTAATTATTTTATTTAAATATTATTTTAATATATCCACAAACAACTAATCATACTATCTTTTTTTCAAAATTAACTATAATTATAAAAATAAACCAAATAAAAACTATTTTAATCCATAAACAATCACACATGAAGGGTAGGAAGAGCTTTATTCTAGTTTAGTATTTGGTTTGGTGTTTTAATGTTTGTATTTGGTGTAATGTGTTTTGTTGTCGTTTTCATTCTCCCTTTTGGGAGCTTGGATTCTGCACTTGTGTGAGTTGTATAGTTTGTTATATTTATGGGTGCGTTAGCGTAGTCTATTATAAGCTGGCTTTGTGTAGTTCTACCTCTAAATTCAGTCGTGTGGCTGCTTGACTATTTATTGTTGTTGTCTAGATATAAATATATGTTTTTTATATAAATTTCTATCCTTTGGACAAAAAAAAATATTATTACAATTATCGATTCACTGGTTTAATTTATACAAGTTATTATCATTGTCATGTATATCGCACGGGCTACGCACTAATACTTCATACAAAAGTTATGAATATTGATCAAATGACAAGTCATTTTTTTATATAGATTTTTTAATGTAAATTAAATGAAGCATGCAATCTTGTATCCATTTATAATAAATATATTATATTCAGTATAATAAATATATTATATTCTTGTAATCCTCTATTTTATTAATAAATATAAATTTAATATTGTGAATATATTTATTATAATAAATATATTATATTCTTTTATCCTATATTTTATAATAAATATAAATTTAATATTGCAAATATATTCCATATATTAGATTAATAAATATAAACTTAATATCGCTTAACTGTGCTAAAAATATAAAAATATGCTAAAAAATGCCAACTTTTCACACTTTGCAAAAATACCACATTTTCTCCTAATAATATTCATTGTTGCCTTTTTGCACCATCTGAGCTGAAAAACTCATTCTCAAATTCATTTTGTATTAAATGTCGCATCAAACAGTAATTTGTCTCCAACTGAAAAACTCATTCTCAAACCCAACAGAACATTTGCTTTTATACTAGCCACATATTTTACAACCTTATAAATTAAATCATACTATAATTTTATATTTAATTTGGAATTTATGTAATTAATTAATTATAAAGTTATAATCTCATACAAAATAAAACCAAAAAAGTAAATATTCATTAAAAAATAAAATAACAACGTACAAGATGAAAAATAAAAGTACAGTGAGATGAACATAGAATAATTAATCTTACAAGTAAAAATAGATAGTCTTTCAAGTCTCAGAATTTGTGAATTCCTCCCACAAATGATCAATTAGTGCAAACCGAAGTGCAATGTGGCCATCTTTATTACATTTTTTTTTATGTACCTTTATTTAGTACCTTTATCTATTGACATTACAACCTCCGACAGTGTGTTCCATCTCAATTTAAATTAGTACACTTAGGTCATGTTCATCCTCGACAATCATGTTATGCAAAATTATAAATGTGGTTATTATATCATGTAGCACTTTTTTTTTCAACAACATAGTGGTCTTGCTACAATGTCAAAACGTGATTGAAGACCTCTACAAGCAAGTTCAACGTCTTTTTTGCATGTTTCTTGTTTCATCGCAAAATATCTTTTATTCGGACCACGTGGCTCAAGAATTGTTTGCACAATGGTAGAAAATATGCAAGATGGTGGGAAAGGACCGCTACGTCGAACTATATGAGCTAGATTAAGAAATGTTGGAACTATGCGTCTTACTAAATATTTGACCTCGTGTTCGGACTCCAAAAAAAAATCAGTGCAATATTTGGATATCATATATTAGCTAAATAATAATGTATGTTGTACTCTTTTCCTTGAATTATATAATGAGCTGAAGGAGCAATATATTGGGTTAGATTCGATAAAAGATGATATTATTCTAGTACATTGATATTGTTGTTAGAGCCAGACAAACTGAAATAAGCATGCCATATCCATAGACTATAACCTGCTAAAGCTTCAAGAGTGATTGTAGACATTCACTACGACTAGCATATTGCATGGTCCGAGCTGTAGGGAAAATTTTCTACCTCAAATGCACACAATCTAAACTCCCAAACATTCCTGAGAAACCATGTCACTGACCAATATATAGAAGTCTAGAAATATCATTAGTTGCGGGATTCCGCAGACGTTGCTCGCTAAATACCTCAACTATAGCTCGACAAAACAGTTTTCATACCTTCAATTGTAGTAAATTCACCAATTTTGACATACTCGTCTGTAGCATTTACGGGAACACCTTATGCACCCATATAAAGACAACATTCAGCTCTATCCATTCATTGATTGAAGTAATAATCATGATCTTTGACTGCATCGACAATTCGAATGAACGAGCGAGACAGTCAATATCTTCTGCGAAATATGGTATCGTTGTACAATGGATTATATGAAAAATAATCATTGTACAACCTACGATCAGTAGCCTCTCGACAATTGATAAAATTGTGCTCAAGAACATAACTTTCATGGGAAATTTGGTAGTTTTGTTGATGAATGATCATGTTGTTATTAACGATAACACGAGTAACCACTTCACGTTTTTTACAAAGAGTATTAAAATTAGCATATTATTATAATTATCATCAGATGAGAGAGATGGCGAATTTCCAAAATTAAAATTCATTAAAGAGATTAGAAATGTGGGATAAGAGAAATATGATAAGTGTTTGAAGAGATTGAGATGTGTGATAATGAGTATATTTTATATTTTTATAGTAGTGCATTTGATAGTGTAGGAACCTTTGCAGTGAGTGGTCATTTTCGGGTCAAAGAATTGAGAGACATGAGTGTCTTTGCAGCGAGAGGTCATTTTTGGGTCATAACATGGAGAAGTGTGAGTATATTTGCAGAGAGTGGTCGGGTCAAAACATTGAGAGACGTGACGGGAGGTCATTTTCGGGTCAGAACATGGAGAAGTGTGAGAACTATTGAAGAGAATGATCATTTTCGAATCAAGACATTGAGAAATGTGAGAACCTTTGCAGAGAGTGATCATTTTCAGGTCAAAATATTTAGAGATGTTAGGGTATTTGCAGTAAGAAGTTATTTTCAAGTCAGAACATGGAGAAGTGTGAGAACCTTTGCAGATAGTGATCATTTTCGTGTCAGAACATTAAGAAGTGTGAGTACTCTTGTAGAGAGTGGTCATTTCTGGGTCAAAACATAGAGAAGTGTGAGAACTTTGCAGTGAGTGGTCATTTTCGTGTCAAAATATGGAGATGTGTGTGAACCTTTGCACTGAATGGTCATTTTCGGGTTAGAAACATAGAGAGGGGTGAAATTATTCACTATAAAAGAGAATATAGTATTGTAGTGGCTATACCCCAACATTTCATTCTATACACTAAACCTTTATCACTTCTAACTTATTGTAAGAATGTTGATCTATTCATCTTTCTATAACCACGATGAAGATATACTTTTATGTCGGGTTTATATGGAAATTTCTCAGGACCAATTATTAGAGTGTACCAATCATCTCATCGATTTGTGTCACATATAGAAATAACTTTCAACGAAGAAAAATTTGAGCAGTGGGGGTTCATACCAATAGATCTTAAAACCACGAATCAAAACAATCGAGAAAGCAACAAAGAGACCCCACGCATGCATAAAAATTGCAACAAATATGTATCAGCGTGGTGCCTTAAGTGAAGATACGATGCGTATTAAAATCTAATTATATTTTTATGTTTTCAAATTTTTTATTTATATTTTCTATGTTTAATTATTTTTATAAATCTTGTAGATGCTTAAAGCAAAAGTGTTCGCACAATATCCCAAATTCAAATCCGCGTGGAAATACGATCACGTTAAGGATATTATTATGAATTTTGAAAAATTTAAAGATGTGCTAGAAGAAGTAAGAAAACACATACGGTCATTATATCTCTTCGGAGTTATAAAACCCGACTTCTGAGTCTACCAGCGAAGTATCCCTGGGTGTATCTTCATTTTCTCTAAACTTAAACGACTCAGATGATTTTTCAATTGAAAGACCTATCGGGGTGAAGAAAGCCAAAATAAAAAGAAAGATAAATGATGATTCACTATCGAATACCAATAATCATCAAAACAAATCCCACGCTCTGAAAGAAATGAGGGAAGAAAATAAAAATTTATTTCAAGATCTCAATTCCATAAAAGATCTTAGAGTTCGAGCATGTATTGAAGGTGAAAAGACACGAGTGCCAAATTGTCAGATTACTAAGTTTTCGTGCTTGTTTTTAGTTTTTTGAATTATGAATGCATTTTTGTATTTAATATTGTTTGATGTTGTAGTTCGTTTTCACCACTAATTATTCATATATATATACATATATATATATATATTCATGATCTATATCATGTTTTAATCTTATTTCAATCTATATTAGTGATGTTTTTCAAAGTTAGTATTTTTTTTTATTGTATAACTATCATTGTGAAATATATAAAATTAAATGATGTATATGATATTCATTATTTTAAACATTGTAAAAAATATTACCAATATTACTGTAAAAAATATAAAATTAGTGTATATTTACAAAGTTATTGTAAAAAAATATAAAATAATACGATATTCATTATTTAATATAGTATAATCTACTTTACATGAAATTAAAAATAAAAGAGAATTTATAAGATCTTCTTAGTATTTTACAAGTAAAAAACTCAAGAGAAATTAAAAAAAAAAATACCAAATCCATTTTATCAATTTATAAAAGATAAGGGATTAAATTGCAAAAGAAAAAAAGTTTGGGACAAAACTTGCATTTTGAGGAGAGAAAACCTGCCAAACGAATTTTGCGATTTCAAAATGCCGATTGGTTGGAGAGAATGGTAGTGCAAATTTTGCGGGTCTTAGTCATGTTTTGGGGCTTTTGGCCATAAAAGATTGTGATAATTTTTGCTTA
Organism: Striga hermonthica; assembly: GCA_902706635.1. Classification (NCBI taxonomy): domain Eukaryota; kingdom Viridiplantae; phylum Streptophyta; class Magnoliopsida; order Lamiales; family Orobanchaceae; genus Striga; species Striga hermonthica. Next base: position 1,335,342 of record CACSLK010012206.1, on the reverse strand, counting down.
ATACATAAAAAGTAGCATTTTTAAATTCCACACCGAGAAGTACTTGGAACTTGACTAGAGAAGCTTGAGGACAGATGACAATCTCCATAATAATCAGCAAAACAACAACAATATCCTTGGGACAACAAAACATTTAAAAAAACAAACTGAAGACAAATTGAAAGCAAGAGCAACAAATTCTGACCAAATCCCCACTCCTCCTTCACTTGTCTGCTTTGGCAGCAGTGGCGGCAGCCTGACCACGAAGACGACCTGTCCTCCTGGCGGCAATGAGACCCACCTTCTGCCCTGGCGGGGCATCACGGCGGACAGTGCTGGCATGGCCGATGTGCTGGTGGTTACCACCACCATGAGGATGCTCAACAGGGTTCATAGCCACACCACGCACCTTGGGCCACGAGTTCCTCTTCACTCTGAACTTGTGGTAGGCATTTCCAGCTTTCAGCATCGGCTTCTCAGTACGCCCACCGCCGGCAACTTGGCCAACCATGGCACGGCACCCGCTGGGCACAATTTTCTTTGCTCCTGATGGGAGCTTCACCCTGCAGGCAAACCAACAATGTATATCACCACTACTCCTAACATATTTGCTGCTTGCTACAAGCACATGTAACTCATAATCAAATCCTTGAATTTTGAATCTACAAATGAAAATCAAATGGTGCATCACTTGTTTGTTCTATAAATGTCACCACATATCAACTTTATATCCTCAACAGACACCAAAGAATAAGACAAGCCATGGTCATATGCCATCAACATTATGAAAACGATTTAGTTATACCTAGCCAAATACATGAATAGCTTAGAGTTAAAAGTTAATTATACAAGTCACTGAATAACATTTCAGCTAACGATTCTATCTCAAATTGTTAATGACTGGAACTGATCACATTGAAGAATCTCTGAAAAAAATAATTTATGCCAAAATAACTTACTTCTTGGACAAAAACTAACTGAAGAACACAGAAAGATGTATCGACAATAAAGGACTCGTATAAGGTAATCATAGTTTATTCCTGTAAAAAATTAGGTCACAAAGACAACGTAGCTACCAAAATGTTACACAGCAAATGACCAAACCGATAAGTAGCTCTGCGCATATTAAGCATGGGCACTGCACTGTGCTCAATTCAAAAACGCAAGCGCACACAAACAAATAAATAAACAGCAAAATTAAAGTGGAAAACACAAACATATCCACAACAAAGAACAATACATGAATCAGATAATATCGATTTCAGCTCCAAAGAATTTCAATTAAATCAATTGACATAACTACAGATAGATTACCTAGTAGTGTCATTATCGGGGTTGTGGGAGATAACAATGGCGTAATCCCCAGAAGCCCTGGCGAAAACTCCACGGTCACCCACATGATGCTCGACGTTGCAGACGACGGCACCCTCGGGGATAGATCTGAGCGGCAGGACATTTCCAACGACTAAATTTGCCTTCTTGCCACAGTAGACGAACTGGCCGGTGTACATGCCCTCGGCGGCGACAAAGAGCTCCTTTTGATGCTGAAAACGGAAAGGGTGGCGGAAAACGACGCGGGCAAGCGGCGCTCCACGGCCGGGGTCGTGGATGATCTCGGAGACGACGCCCTTGAGGTAACCGTTGCGCTCGCCAAAGTCGAGGGAACGGAATCGAGCCGGGCCCTTGCGGTGGTGGGTGTGGGACTTGAAAACGGACCCAGCTCCCTTACGCTGTGCACGGATTACACGACCCATCGCGGAGGGTGCTGTGTGTGAGAGTGTGTGAATGTACTATGGGGACGGCGCACCGGTATGTATGTTGAAATGGTGGAGGCATTGAAACTAGGGTTTTATAAAGTTTAATAATATCGCCTTTCAGTTTTTGGGCTATGGCCCAAATTAAAAAAACTGATCAAAGCCCAAAGGGGAAGAGGAAGTAGAGGATGCAATTTCCTCAAAGACTATTAACGACTTTAGAGAAATTTACTCCCATTATTAATATTTTGTTAAATAATATTAAGAATATGAAATCAGTAACTTATATGCATAATTATGATTTTTAATTAATTAAGGGAAGTAAGATATATGTTAGGCCGGTTTTTCAACAGTTTTAAAATACCAAAACACCTATCCACGAGACACAATTAAGGGGAGCTAATTTTAAGCATAATTCTCAGGAATCAGGATACATCTCCACGAAAAAAAGCCCAACTGACGACGACTCTAAAAACCTCTAAAATCGTCATGGGTACGCGCGACGAATATTCTCCTGGCGAGAATATCCGACGACATCGAGATTATTCGACTGCAATTGTGTGCACAATATATGTGTTCTGTCAATTGCCTCAATATTTTAGAAACATCTAGATCATGTTCATCTGATGTATATATACAATACATATATTCCATCAATTGCCTCAATAATACTGCCAGATCAAGTTTATAATATGTATACATACAGTATAACTGAACATATTTCAGCATGGTATGTGTAGCATGTTCGCCGAATCCTCAGTAAAAACCATCACCTTTCGAATCTATCCGTGCCATTTTCAAACATCTTATTACTGCTAAATCACACACAGACGGTGGAAAGGACATTGACATGATGCTTCCAACAGATCCAAGTGTTCTAGAGTTGTTTATCTCAAGTTTATCTTTCGTATACTTTTCTGTTTTCAGCATAGTATTGCAACACGTTCCACGAATCCTTTGCAAAATCCATCACCTCCCGAATCTTCATGTGCCGTTTTGTTTTTTCGACTGCAATATTGTCTTCAAATCGAGATCCCATTTTTATTTGAAATCTCGTATTCGTTGCATCTAGTTCGAAATAATTAAATGCATGATTTTTAATTGGAGAGAAATAACAAACTCTGTAGAGAGATAAGATATTAATTGGATAGAGAAGCAAATTATGTGGAGAGATAAGATATCTCGTAATAGTGAAAAAAAAATAGGTCCAACAAATCCTCAATTGATAAAAGTTTATCCAGATCGTACATATGCAAATAACTCTTATATACAGTACATGTATGTAAATTTTCCACGAATCTAGGCTAATTTGATGTTTTGAAACAAATATTATTTTTTTAAATAAATATTTATTTTTTGCAGTAGTTGAATATTTATTCTTTCTTTTTGTCGTAAGAAAAAAAAAATCCCCTTTTTGGTCGTGGCCCCGCTTTCTTCCGCCTGAGATCTGCAGTAACCTAGTCGCATCCCTCGAATCCAGCCATGGCCGAGATAAGAGACGCTCTTCCCGCCGCGTGTTGCCCTTCGGTGGGCGAGGGTCCACGCAGACTCTTGTCGTGTCGCCCTTCCGGTCAGGTTTAGGCCGCCTATTTTCCATTTCGTGTCCCATCTTGGGTCGGTCGGAGGTCGACCGCTTGGCCTGTCGTTCCTCAGATCCCTCTAGGTAGGCGGCTCATGGTCCGAGTGCTTGATTTTGGGACCTCTTCGGGCCTCTTGTTCCCCCGTTTGGCATCTTCGAGAGCCTAGATCTGGGCTGAGGTGCTTTCTAGCCATTGTTCGAGTAGGAGTTTTCAGTGTTGGGGTCGATTTTTGTTGCTTTTGTGGTGCTGCTCGTGGGGTTGGTTTCTTGCAGGTTTGGCTTATGTGTTAGGCTGGAATTTCGTTGTAGTTTTTTCGCGTGGATTAGTGGAGGTAGTATTTTTAGTTATTATAGGTGTGTGTTTTGTTAGTTTTTGTGTTATTCTCCTTGTTGGAGTTAGCTATTCTCCTTGTTGGAGTTAGCTATTCTCCCATGTGGGATTGCTAGGTTTTGTTTTTGCTGGGATGGGGTTCTCAGCTAGCCGGGTTCAACTCTAGAAAACGCTATCGGGGTGCATGGACCTTATTCACGTGGTTTATGTTGTTTGTCTAGGGTGCTCTGTCGGCATACCTCATGAATCCACCTTCTTGGTGGATTCTTTGGGCTAGTTAGGCCCCCGAGTCACTCATTGTGAATTCACCTTTTGAGGTATATAATCTATCGTTTCGATAAAAAAAAAAAGAAAGTAAGAATATTTATTTTATACTTGAAGGACATATTTATCTTTTAATAAGTGATCATTTTTTTTTTTTAAAATCGGATGATGGTTTCAATTTTATAGGTCGTTTTTAAAATTTTTTTTAAAGGGTCAAGTTTTTTCAAGTCTCTTCTTTATTAGGGGTTGCATGGATATAAGTTGTTGATTTGATATTTTGGTTTTGATTGATTTTTTTAACCATAATTAATTTTCCAAAAAGTTGATAAAGTTAGGTTTGAATGTAAGTTTGGATTTGTATTAAAATAATATATTAAATTAAAATAATTAAAGTTGATTTGATGTAAATGTATGAGATATGTGATTGGAAGCGATGAGTAGTTAAAATTATATGAGCGGATGAATAGTTAATTAAAGTTGATACGATGTGTGAGGATGATTGATTGGTATTATATAATTATTTTCATACTATTGAAGAGAGTAAGGATGAATTAAATTTGAGTTAGATTTTGAGTTAAAAAAGTGATAGAAAATTGATTGAAATTTCCATTTTAAACATCCTCTTAGTTTTTAATTCTTCATACACATTATAATACATTGGGTGCTCTTCTTTGTCGTGCTCGTGCATAAAGACGATTTTTTTTCAAGATCGTCCCCCAAATCCTCTTCCATTTAATTGGTGTTTTTTAGCATGGAAAATGAAATCGTGGGCTCACTGGAACTTGAGTAGGATGACATCACTCATGTCGTCACTTAGCAGGGGCACCCCCAAATCAATACTTGTTCGGGCTGGTTAGCGTGTTCGGAGGTGGACCTGCTGCTAAAGACGTCATTTTTAAACGATTCTTGAACTAGGAGAAAGCAATCTGGTGATGCAATGTCTTGGGGAACTGAAGGAGGAGAGAACGTTACCGCAATTTTTGGAGGTTTTGGATAAGTTGTGTGTTTTGTGGTATGAGAATGAGGATGGGGATGATGAGGTGGAAGACGATCAGGGTTCTTATCTCATTCTCATTTTCATTTCATTTTTCTTTTTACCCAATTGTGTTCCGTATTATTATTATTTCAGTTATGTTCAGATTATTTTGATTTTTTTTTTTTTATGTTTTTTAAGGTTATTCATTAGTTTTTTTTTTAAGTTGATTGGTTGTATTTGTTTTGAGATGGAGGTCTTGCGTAATATTTTTATTTGTTGTGTTATTGTAGGTTTCTGTCAAGTTATCATTATTCTATTTTGTGCTGATTTTTACAGTTTTTGTGCCATTTGTGTTGTTTTTTTATTTATTTTCAGGAGGAAAATGTTATGAGAGCTGGGATGATTTTCAAAGAAGTTTGTCTGAGGAGTTAAGGATGGATATCCACAAGTTTTCATGCAAGGCCCCTCCGATTACCAACCTAGGTAGTTTTACTTTTTTTGTTTTTGCTTTTTCTAACTCATTTTTGCAATCTAGACCTGTCACTAATATTTTATGATTTCTTCATGTAGATTTTTTCTTCAACTTGTTTGCTGCTGAGGCGACCACAAGCGATAATGAGGTCAAGTATACGACCAAGTAATTGACCCCCTTCCAGGTATAGTAGCTCAAGCCATTGGGCTAGAAAGATCTTATTGGTCGCAAAATGTGTATGTTTTACATATTTATTAGAGCATTTTTATATGCTTAATTTTGTCGCACATATATGTTTTTCGACTTATTTATTTATTAGATGTATTCAAGTGCTATGAAAATTAACCAAAAATATATCATAGCACTTGCATATAACTAATATATAAATAAGAAAAAAAAAAACATATAAGTGCGACAAAATTAAGCATATAAAAACATGTTAATAAATATATAAAGCATACATATTTTTTGACCAATCAGGATCCGACCGCTGAGCCCCCTAAGCAACACGACAATGGCAACTCGAAGTGTAGCACTCTAAAACGAAAAGGAGAAAAATCTTAAAACATAAAAGGGTGAAGGAGAAGGAACGCGCTACGGGCATCCTCGAATAGCTCAGACATTTTGCCTCGAGTAAAGACGTTGGGGCTTAATATGCCTACCTCATCTCCATTTTTCCCAAAGGAGAAACTGAGTGTTGGTCGGAAAACAAGGTGGCCCGAGATGGTTATGCGACCAACCACCTCGTCCAGGTATGCCGATACTTCTCTTATCCTGCTCTCTACGACACTCCTACCTGCATCAAGAACTGAAGTCACTTCTCTTGTCTTTGTCTTGCAGGCATTGTCTAGCCTAACTCTTATCTCAGCGAAGCCCTGACTGGCGAGTCTTACGAGGTCACCAAATTGAAGGAGAAGCTCGAGGACATTGAGGCCGCTAACATCAGTCTGCGAGCTGTGACCAATCACTATAAAAGTGAAGTCACTCGTTTGACTTGTGAAACTATCGATCTGAAGGACAAGTATGGTAAGTTGAAGGTCGTGATGGATGAACGGTTCGAGCGAACTTGTAAGGATGGCTAAGATTCTTTCATATCGTCCTCCCCGTAGTTGAGTTCCTAGAGCACTATCTATTCAAGCTGATGAAATGCTTCATGGACTCTAGCGAGTTCTTCAGATGGATCTTCTCTGCAGCTAATCGATACTTAATGATTGCGACCAAGTGTACTCGAGCTCAAGCCATGTCTAGGGGAATAAACCACATAATATCTCTACGAATAAATCAAACAAATTCTCCACGAATAAATCAAATAATATCTTTATGAATAAATCAAATAATTTCTCCATGAATAAATCAAATAATTATATAATTTTCACCAATTTAAAAATCCTCCGGTCTCAAAATTAAAATTAGCCACATACCTCCGTCATTAGAATACTATCTCAAATTACCTCACTGTTCATGTAGTATTATTCCGGACTCAATGTGGGCTCATCATTTGCTTTGAATCGTCCCGAAATAGCCTTGGGTTCGAACCGGGGCTACTGGACCAAGCTGGGCCGGTTCGGACTGCTTTTGGACCATCTGGACTGGTCTAAGCTTGAGCATGAAATTGGCCATTCTGGAGGAATCTCGGCCGCTGTCGAGCTTGTTGACCGTGGAGAGCGATTTGGGCTGCGCGCAAATGGGCTGGGAAGACAGGCTGCTCGCAGGCTGAAGCGCGGACTTCGCGGGCTACATCTATTAGATATACGGATTGGACGCCGGCTGAAGCGCAGGCAGAACACTGTGCGTGACATGGGCCACGCGGGCTGGGACCGGCCTGCGTGTTTTTTTGGTCCCCTTTTGGGTTGGCATGAACTGGGCCACTTCACGGTTATGCCTCGCCGTTGATGGGCCTTGTCATTGCTAGGCTGTATACGTTGGCCTCCTCTGGGCTTAGGGGAGCAGGCTCGTGCTGAGATCTGTAACTAATGGTTACGGCTCGCTAGAAAATTCCTTAAGAGAAAAATAAATCGTCGGCTCTGGCGAAGATGGCCGACCAAGGATGCGCGTCGATGAGGAGATTCCAAAGATGCCGTCGGTTCGAAGTAAGTAGCCGAAAATCGCCGGGAAATCCAGGAAGAAGGCTGGAGTTGACCACCCATTTTCTAAATCTTGAAGGTTTGAACGATGAAATTGGCAGTCTTTCTAGTGGAATTTTTCGCTTGAAATTTAGAAGTAGAACGGGCACAAGAAGAGCTTCGCGATGATGTAAAAATATTTTTGATCAGAGGACTTTGGCCGGTGGCTAGTGAAGGCCATGTACTGTAGACTCGCTTCGACGAGAGGATCCCAAAGCTGCTCCCGGGTATGATATAGCCCCCACAGATCGTCGGAAAAATGCATATGAGTACCGAAAGTTGAACAAAATTCACTAGATATGGAATGTTTGACCGACAAAATTGAAGACTTTTTTGGAGGAATTTTCGAATGACATTTTAAGGAAAGATTCACCTCGAGGAGATCTACCCGATGAAGCAAAAAAAATTTCTCGGAGCACTTTGGTCGGCGGCCGACGGCGACGGACGGTGAAGGTGAAGGAGCTTGCGGGAAATTTTTTGGAAATTTTCAATCAGAACGCCGTTTGCCACGATCAATTTTTGGCTTTTTGAACGGTTCCCACAGACGGCACCAATTGTAGTGAAAGGGATTTCACCCGGGCTCCTTCAACTCGGACGACCTCTGTACGTGCAAGAACCAAACGCCGGGAGGGGTCCCGGCGTCGGGCCTCCGATGCTTAAGTCAATATCACTGCAAACTCAATTCTCAAGAATATAGTAATCAATGTAAAGAGAGTGTGTTTTTGAGATACTTCAGCCTTATTTTATAGGAGGAGTGTACCTTAGGGCCCAATTTGGGCTTGACCAATACCCTTATTCCACGTGTCCTAGCCCATGTGTAGACTTATTCTCCAATATATCTCTTTTTATCCACTAAAATCGATCTAGCATAATATCCCATATCCCATTTCATTAGGAAGTGTTCCGCATGAACTCTGCCAGTGAAAATGAATCTGAGGAAAAGAGCGGTGAAGATAGATTCCACCTACCATACATGTGGGGAAAATATTGAAACCATTGAACATGTTTTTTATTTCAATGTAACAGGGCAAAACAAGCTTAGGCAATGGGACCTGTCAATTGGGATGGGATCAATTCCTCAAATGGATCTTTCAAATCACGGTGGTGGTAAGTACGTTTGATTGATAAGTCTGAGATAGCCGAGGTAAAGATACAACTGACAATATATATACTGTGGTGACTATGGAAATCTTGGAAGGCTCTTTCAACAGGAGAGGATTCCAATCCATAAGATGCTGAAGATTGCTATGAGTGAATGGAAGGATTTACTGCAGAGGCAGTGAGCTTTAGCTGTGTTTATGTTTTCTGTTGCTGTGGTTTTTGTTGCTAGATTTTCTTTTCTTTCTTTGGTAGTTTTGGTAAGATCACTGGCTAGGTCTTGAGATAGTGGTTTGTGGTCTTATCATGGTTGTTTTGAGTTTTATTCTTTGTGGAGGACTATGGATTATGTGGTATCCTGCCTTAACTTCTGCGAAAATGTTTAGACCTCCTTTGGATTTTTCTCCCTTGTTGTCGTTTTTTAGTTTGTGATTGTGGGCGGGTGCCTGTTGTATTTGAACTTTGTTCCGATTTGGTTTTAATATATTTCTCCTATCGTTCTCAAAAAAAAAAAAAAAAAAATTTATAGGGACGAGCCGAGCTTCAGCTCATGCTGCTCGAGCTCGGGCCCTTAACGAGCCGAGCTTGGCTCGGCCCGTTAACTTAATGAGCTTATAATCGAGTTCGAGCTTAGCTCAATTATCAATATTAACTAGCCAAAATCAAGTCGGACTACAAAAAAATAGATAAAAAATCATCTTTTCGAGTCTTAACGAGCCGCATTCGGCTCGTTTATCAAAGGAGCCGAGCTGACGAGTGGCTCGTATAATTAGCAACTCTATATATTTATGTGGTAAATATGATAAATTATAATATAATTAAGCCTTTAGGGTATAAAATTTATATATAGATAATTTATTTTCTTATATAAATAATTAATTTTTTTACTTTTTTTGTTATAAGATAAAAATAATATAAATATAATTTAAAACTTCATAAAAATTAATTACTTAGTTCAATAATTAATCCGGTGACCTGACGTTCGAAGCGTGACCCGGTGACTCGAAGTCCAGCCCGAATCAATTGTCAGTTCGAGTTTTAAAACTATGTATGCTATGTTTGGTATAACAAGCTGATAAACTAGTTGATAGTCGATAAGTTAGCTTGTAGCTTATCAGTATTTTTTGAGCTTATAGCTTAGAGCTTTTGACTTATAGATGAAAAGCTAACTTATATGATAAAGATGTTTGGTAAAATTAGCTAATAAGCTAGCTGAAAAAATATTTCAACTAGCTTATTTGTATTATGAGATAAACTCGAGTTTTTTAAAAATCTCACCTTACCAACCGAAACTTATTTAAATTCAGGAAGCTTATAAGCTAACCAAATAAGCTATAAGCTAGCTTATTTGTCTACAAAATATAGCCGTAAAATATGACAAATTATTAACGTAATCAACCTGAAACACAAGGTGAGACCCCTCAAAGCCTTGGAGAAAAACAAATATCTCTTTTTCTACAAAATTTTTACTGTGCAAAATCCCCAAAGCTAAAAGTTTCATAAACCCTCCTTCCATACGCCTCCTCTCTAAAACCAAGCTCCCTGGTCCTCCTCGACGTTGATCGGTACCCGGACAACCTCCTCTCTCCCGTAAGGTCGCGGTCCCCTCTTCTTGTTGGAGGTCCTCCCTCGGCGGGCTTCGACAGCTGCGCCGTTGACTAGATGCGGTTGATGGGCCTGTGGCTACGCTCGTCGGCTTTTCGGCGGTCCGAGATGGGGCCGACACGGTATGTTTTCGCTTTTATCTGCCAGTTCTCTGGGTTGGGGACAGATGGGTTCCTCCGGCGGGGGGGTTTGTTTCTTCTTCGGTGGAAATGGGTCGGCTCTGTCGGTATTATGTTGGGGGAGGCGTTGGTCTTCGGTCCTGGTGCTGCTGTCTGGTAGTGTTGCAAGTGAAAGGGGGTTCGACTCCCTAGGTCCGGTTCTAGTTAGTCTTAGCCTTTCATGAATTGGGATTTTCTAGTTCTGCACTTATTGGGACCAAAGCCTTGCTTTTTTTTGGTGGTTGCTTCCAGGTGTAAGCTTCGTGTGTGGTTTTGGAGTAGCTTGCTGGCAGTGAGGAGGGCTTTAGTTATTATTATTGTAGTATATTTGTTTTGTTTTAGGTTTATGTTGTGTCTTTTTGTTTTCTGATTTTGGATCTCCCTTTGGGACTGCTTTGTCTCCATTCGGGGAGTGGTTTGGTCTCCTAGTAGGGGACTGTAGTGTCTATTTTGGTGTCTAGCGTGTGGCTCTTGGTGGATCCTTTTGTTTGAGTCGTCTTTCACCTTTGTGTTTGGTGTAAAATGCAAAGGTACTTTGTAACTCTCTCAGAGTTAATATTATTTCTATCGTTTTCCCAACAAAAAAAAAAAAACCTGAAACACAAGGTGGGAAAAAAAAATTATCAAAAATTCAGTGCCTATATTATATTCTCTTTTATATATAATAACTGTCGTTTTGAGAAGTTACATAATAATTAAGAATTTTTTTTTGTTAATAATAACTTTTTTAATGAAGATAAAAATGAATGTTTAAGAAATATGAAGAGTGAATCTAATTAATAATTGATAAAACAAAAATGACATTTAAAAAAGAATATGAGGTAATATATATTTGTATAGATAGATGGAGAAAGATAAAGGAAGACCAAAAAATAGTTATATGCGGTAGCGTTCTGCATTCTGAAGAATAAAAAGGTCTACAATTTCTGTGAATCAAATCCATTGCAGTCTGCAAAACCCTGTTCGATTCCCAAGTTCTACTTACCCTTACCCAAATCATAATCTATACATACAAACGTGTACAATATTGTGACATGAAACGAGGCTATCAAGAGTCCCCATCTTCGAGTTCGTATGGACCCCCTCGCTCCAAAATCAAGTCCAACCCTGAAGGTAGCTGCTTTAATCGTTATTCGTACGATTAGAGAATTAGGTTATGCGGATAATTGGCTTATTTTCTTGAACTGTTAGAAAGGGCTTTTAATTGGAGCTGCAAACTTTTTTTTTTTTTTTTTATATAATTTTAGTGGGATGAAAATATAGAACCTTTTATGTTGAAGATTGAAGTGATTGTCATTATTATAACCTATCAGGTGATGCCCAATTTTTGGAGGATGAGAGTACAAAGATCTTTGCAAAAAAAGTTGCCGATCATTACAGTGCAAGAACAAATCAGACGCTTGAAGAACGCGAAGCAAGCCCGATCATCCACCTGAAGAAACTCAATAATTGGGTACCCAATAAAATCATATTTTAGTATAGTTTGATATTTAGCAAGTATTCCGAGAGTAAGCTCAAAATCAAATATAATAAGTTAACTTCCTCCGAAGTCCTATGTCAAATAGAAACAAGAAAAAGTTTTATAGTTGTCTTTTTCCCGTTATCCGTTTTGCAGATAAAGAGTGTCTTAATTCAGTTATATGCCAAGAAAGGGGATGCAGCTCTTGATCTGGCTTGTGGGAAGGTACTCTATGAGCTGAATATTTTGAGATCCATTGTCATTGAAATCTGCTGTACTTAACTTATGTTGTAAAATTTGGTCATTTGGGTTGTCTCTCATTTGTTTCAGGGAGGTGATCTCATCAAATGGGACAAGGCGAGGATCGGTTATTATGTGGGCATCGATATTGCTGATGGATCAGTGAAGTCTTAATCTTCTTAACCTTCTTTAGTCAATCACCATCATTTTTAGCAATACTGGAGTTCAATGAATTAATCATTGTTGAACTGTACATCAGAGACAAGTAATACTAAATTGATTTATTTCGAAAGCACTTTGTTGACTTACATAAGTAAGAATTTTGAACTTAAAATGGGATTACAGTATCTAGATATTTTATTGACATGTTAATACTATAGAACTTGGATTAAACAGGATTAGTGCGATCTTTATAGGCTCGACTCCACATAAAATTTAATATAATGCATATCTACTTGCTGCTTATCATTCGGTTTAACAGAAGTTGCGTCGAATAAAACAAACCATACATAAGCCTGTACGTTATTAATATATTGTATTGTGTACTGGTTACATTCTTAATAATTCAGCAATAAATCCATAATTAATATTTACCCTTTAAAGATGTTAGTGAACATATCAATTCAAGTTAAGCCACTCAAAGCCTGTGTTTTCAGATACCCCACATGCTAGACGTGATTATGCTCATGATACTGTGATCTTTCACTTGAGTACATACTTTGTCCTTGTGAACACTCTCACGTAAAAATTTGAGGGCCTCCTGCTGTGTCTTTCTCCCGATATCTGTTGTGAATGGATCACGTTAATAAGAGTCTGAGTTATGCTTTAGTCGGAATGTTTAGCGAACTTTAAGCTTGCAAAAGTTGTTTTACCCTTGGCATTTTATTGTTATATGAGCTAGTTCTTTTTATTTGAACTGAGAATAATTTTACGTGTGGCAATGTTATTTATTATTGCTTGTCTGAAAGCTCGACATCAAATGTGTAGTGCCTCTTGTAAGATTATATCATACGTAGCCATCTCCTTAGATCAATAACAAACTGATGCCTTTTTCGGATATCAGATAGAAGACTGCCGCATACGTTATAATGGCGATGCAGACCATCACCAGCGTCGCAAAAAGTTCTCCTTTCCTGCCCGACTCATTTGTGGGGATTGTTTTGAGGTAAGTATCAATTAGAGCTAGTTTATGGATTTTCTTGTACCATTAGCAACAGTCTCTTTTGGCTTATTGGCAGTCTGATTCATATTGGAATATCCACTTATCAAGTGACGCATTTCTTTGTCTTTAAGTACTAGAAAAAAAGTTATTTTTTCTAATGATGCGTGTAGCTTGGCTTTGGGCTATGCAGTACTCTCTGAAATATCTGCCATGCTGTTTAGTAATTTGAGCATATGTGTGAATAATAAATTTATTTATTGCAGGTTCGACTAGATAAGGTTTTGGAAGAAGATGCCCCATTTGATGTTTGTAGCTGCCAGGTGAGTCATTTTGCAATTCACATAAGCAAGCATTTTTATTCCAACGACTGATTAAATCATTAAATGATCACCTATCCCTCAATCCCCGTAAGGTCATGTAATTTAGGCAGTTTTATGTTCAAATTTAGAACCACGGGCCAGTGGTAATAGAACAAGTTAAGACCATTCACTAGTTTTTTTTTTTTTTTTTTTTTTTTTTTTTTTTTAATCACATATTGCTCATACTTCCTCAGATGTAAAAATAATTTTTGTAAGGGGTTTTATCTAAAAGCTGGAGCAACTTTTCTGTAATAGGGTGATGCCGCATATGTGTTTATGGTTCCGAAGTCTGGCTGCTAGATTTTGAAATGGTTCATTTGGTGATTTATGATCTTTGTTGTAACCAAAATTTTGCAGTTTGCCATGCACTACTCATGGTCTACTGAGGCACGTGCTAGGCGGGCCTTGGCCAATGTATCAGCTTTACTTCGGCCTGGAGGCATCTTCATTGGAACAATGCCAGATGCCAATGTCATCATCAAAAAGCTTAGAGAAGGTTTTATTATGTATAATATTGTTTAAATGTCTGATTGTGGTTAATTAAAAGCTCAGAATTTGGTAGGTCTGTGTCGTGGATACACCGAATATCTGCTATTTTCAGTTATGTAGTATTGAAGTCACCTAATTGCTAAATCACGCTTGTGGATGATCTCTCATTTTTTATTGATATCATTCGATTTTTCATCTTATGGTTTATCCTCTTCCTTGATCTAATATTTAAATTCACATTATATTTTTTGCATCAAGTGGCTTAACCTTCAATGTTCTGTTTTTCAATCTGAAGTTGCTGGACATAATGCTTTATATCCATTTTGTTAGGTGTTATTTCCAGTTTATTAGGATCGACACTGTTGGTGATATTCTTTTCAGTTTCACTGTATTTATTCATTTGGAAGTGATTACATTCATGTATAACCACTCAAAATCCAGTTATCTGGCCACATTTATATGCATCTTTTATTAATTGGTTAAGGAGGCAGAGTTGTATTCCCCGGGGTCAGGTGTATGTGCACAGTTTACATAAATTATGGGGATATGGTGCTCTTATATACTGACCTATAATTGTCATTTCCATCACTTTTTTCAAGCCATTTTCTTATGCAACGGTGTTACATTTGAAATTTGGCCGTGTGGTGAGCATTTAACAAAATTGGTTTTGTTTTAAATAGAAGGGAACTTCCCTTGTTACATTTGAAATTTGGCCGTGTGGTGATGCATTTAACAAAATTGGTTTTGTTTTAAATAGAAGGGAACTTCCCTTTGTTATGCATAACTTTTTCTCTATTGGATGCAGCTGAAGGGCTAGAATTTGGCAATAGCGTGTACTGGATTCGTTTTGATGAAGAATTTCAAAACAAGGTGATTTTGATAAAGCTGGTTTCAGTTATCGTCACCTTGCCTGTAATGGCATTCTTTTTTTTTTTTTTTAATTTTATTTTTTGCCTTTAAACCATCTTTGGCTTCTTCCAGAAATTCAAATCTTCAAGTCCATTTGGCATCAAGTACAAATTCCATCTGGAGGTACATAACTTTTACTCTTTAGAATGGCATTCTATTCTTTTTTATTTCTTATGTGTTACTAGGAATTTTCTTTTCTTCTTGATCTGTATTCAACCATTCATCCGCGTTCATGCGTCCCAATATCTTCTTGTTCACATATGTTCTGGATATATCTGCACTAACTGGAGTTCTTACAACAGATTGCCTGATTTTGTTTCAAGTAGATTAATGTGGTAATAGTTGAGCATTCTCTTGTAGGATGCTGTTGATTGTCCCGAGTGGATAGTCCCTTTTCATGTATTCAAAACTCTGGCTGAAGAGGTATTTGAAGTTTTGCATTTTGGATTAAGCTATCAATTTTCTTGTATTTCTGGTTAAGCTGGTACAATTCCTTACAGAATTTTTTTGTTGCGAGTTTAATCAAAAGCTTTTTACCTTATGCCATTATGGTATCTATGCAGTATGGGTTGGAGTTGGTCTTTGTCAAAAATTCGCATGTATTTGTGAACGAGTACATGAAGAAACCCGAATTTGTTGAGCTCATGCGAAGACTGGGTGCTTTGGGTGATGGTAAAGAAGATCTAGGTAAGTCCGAGTGTTTATCTTTTTTCGTTCATATCCAAAACCGTTATTGCTATTTTTTGCCCGGTGGCCAGTTTTGATTGGTTTAACTTGCTTTCAGGTACACTGTCACCAGATGAATGGGAGGTGGCCTACTTATATCTGGCTTTTGTTTTGAGAAAGGTAGAATATTTCCTTTTAGCAAGTAATAAAAGTAGCTTTAATGGTTGGTTTATCAGGGTTTTTGAAATTGTATGTCTCGTACAGCGAGGGCAACCGGACGAAGTCAGACCTAATAGCAGAAGGGACAAGGGTAAGATGCAGCTGTCCAAGGAGGACATTATTTACATCAATGATCAAGAGTAACATACATCACCAATAACGAGATCCTCTGATTCATTGGTTGGAAGACCCAACAGATCAGAGGAGACGACGCTTGAGCAGCAATTCACTTGAGATCACAACATTACACCATACGTCCTTTGGATGTCTGTTCTTGCTTCGTCTGTTCGTGTCGTGTACTTAATTAGGCATAAACTGTTGATCAATTTTCGTGCGCCTAGTCGCCCGTGTTTCCACTCTTAACCATATAATTGTAGCCCCTTGATGTACCACCAGTGATCTTTAGATATTTCTTTATTGTTGTTGGTAATTTTAGCAAAGATAATTTACTTTCTCCCGAATGAATTGGTGAATTTTTATGATTAAATTTTTTAACTAAAAAAATGATCCTTTTGCGTATTTAGTTAGAATATCATGTTTAAAAGTTACGAGAGGATCATTATAATTTATAAGGTAAGTACACAAAATATATTTTAGAGATATTAAAGCAAATTAAATTAACAATTCATGGAGACATTAAGCAAAATTAGCAATTCATATATATTTTTTTTCTTTTCCATCCAAATACAATAGCAATTGTAATTTACAATACTATATTTTGATTGTTCAAATTCCTTGATACTTTATTTCATTTTTTCTATAGAAGATTCTTATTGACGAGTGACAAATTTAGACACAATCTTGTATAGAGATACATTGTCAAATGGGGGCAATACGAGTGCGGTCCCACACAGGTGAAGCGCACCATAAGAGGGTTATCCCAAATGAAACCCAAGTGAGGTTCCGTCCCCTCACTTGTGAGTCCTTCATCAACCCACGCCTCTAACTAGGCCGGGTAGGTTTTTTTTTTTTAGCAGGTCCCTAATTAGGCCCGCTGATACCATGTCAAACGGGGGCAATACGACACGCCCCCTCACTTGTGAGTCCTTCATCAACCCACGCCTCCAACTAGGCCTGGTAGCTTTTTTTTTTAGCAGGTCCCTAATTAGGCCCGCTCTGATACCATGTCAAACGGGGGCAATACGAGTACGGTCCCACACAGGTGAAGCGCACCATAAGAGGGTTAGCCCAAATGAAGCCCAAGTGAGGTTCCATCCCAAAACCAATTGGTAGTAGGAGGAGTAGCCCACTAGGCTTATAAATTAGGCCTCTTTACCCTATCAAATCAATGTGGGACAACTCATAAGTGACATTCCAACATACATAGAATAACCAAAATATATAAAAAATATTTAAAAAATACATTTTCAATAAGTTTGTAAAATCTAAAAAATATATAACAGATGTTATGCACAAAAACTAAATATTTAAAATACTCAGGTCATGGGCGCACAGCGATTAGTCAGCTTGTGTATAATATATAACTGTGTACATTTTATCATTATTTTTATAGTGTAGTAACATTTCTCCAAATAAAAGTTCCATAATCAATATCCTATTTAGAGTTTACCATAACAATACTAACTTAAGTAAAAATAATAACTACAAAAAATTAATTAATAATTAAATGTCTAAAGCAAGGAAGCCCAAATTACAAACACAAACTACAAATTCATCAAATATATCCAATCTAATATTACCACAATAATAAATTGTAATTATATTTTATTTTTTAATTTTATATTTTAATCTGTCAATTTTTTTTTTTATTTTTTTTTTATATATTTTAATCCGTCTTGTAAACATTAAAGTGTTAAATTTATTCTATAACGTTTTTGCATTTATTTTGTAAATTATAAATTTATAATAATAATAATAAAATATATCTATTTTTTTTTCATGGGGATTTTTATTTTGATTAAAAGTTTAAAAGCTTGGGCAAGAGTTAGAAGATACATGTTTGGGCGGGTGTTTTCCAAAGCTCAAATCAAACAACCATAGACACAGAACGAAAGAACAAACCAACATGTAAAACCGAACCATTGTCATAGCCGGTTCTGATTGAACCGGTCGAACCAACAAATATTGTCCGATTTTCCAAACCAGGGTTTATTCCACACAAAATTACTAGAAAATCTAGAAGATGGTTTCTAATTGTACTTTCATGATGTAGAACATGAGGTTTCTAATTGTTCGCAGGCTTGCCCTAGGCTTACAACGTCAGAGGCGCACTGGAGTCGAGCAGGGATAAGTAAACATGAGAAGAGAACTAACACAAAAGTTAGACTATAAAGTCAATTAATAATATGAGGTTGAAGACCACAAGTAAACATGAGAATAATACTGGATTCGTTTTGATGAAGACTTTTTTCAAAGCAAGGTGATTTTGTGATAAAGCTGGTTTCAGTTATCGCCACCTTGCCTGTAATGGCATTCGCTTTTTTTTTTTTTTTTTTT
>CACSLK010012206.1:1285684-1301899 GCA_902706635.1 Striga hermonthica | reverse complement strand
GGAATAACAAGTGTAATATCCACTAAAGCACAGCTTAAGTATATAACACCAACAGTAGGGGGGTGACGGGAAAGGGATCTGGTTAGAATAATCATTGACGCATAAAACGACAGAACAATCATTGTAGAGCTAGGTGTTTTCCAAAATTGCAGAGTGGTAATGCTTCAAGTCTAGAATTAAATAATTAATTTATTTTAGAGTGGTAATGCTTCAAGTCTAGGACCGAGCATTGCAGAGCTAACTTCGGGGTTGCTGCCCAGAATTAGATAATTAATTTTAACTTTTTTGTAATTGTATACTTTTTTTTCATAAATATAACTAAAACAATAATAATAATAATAATAATAATAATAATAATAATAATAATAATAATAATAATAATAATAATAATAATAATAATAATAATAATAATAATTGTTGTTATCTGATTATTAACAACGATTATGTATGTGATAAGTTGGATAGTTTAAGAGATTTGAACGTAAAACATGCATTCGAAACACGAACAATGGCCCCGGTCTGAGGTGAATCGAGGTGAAAGATGGCGCGGTTTTTGTATATATCTATTGAATGTTCAGAGATCGATCCTTATACAAGAATATGAACGCGCTATTTATAGTAGCTTTTTGGGTCCGTATCTCAAGGTGTACGGTAGCTTTTTCTTGTAAAGTAGCTTTTTGGGCGGGCGACCATGTGAGTGGGCCCTACATGAATGATGAATGATCTCATGATATGTGAAGGTGGCGTGTAGGCGCCTTGTTACCAGCTTCGGGGATGGTGACCTCGGTTTATGGTGATCTCGGTTTGTGGCGACCTCGGTTTGTAGCGACCTCGGTCTTTATGGAGTAAGTCGGTTTTTCTTCATGTCGGTCGAAGATCGGTTTTGCAATATAACCCGGGGTAAGCGGGATTCAGGTCTGCCGCTAATGATGATTATTATAACACGTGATCTTGGATAAGTAATCCCGGATTACCGGGTCGAATGATAACAGAGAGGCCCCCCAGTATCGGCGAGCATACGAAGTGATGGTCGTCGGTACTGTAAAACGGATGTGAACTCCGAGTCGGTAATTGCCGTAAGCCGGAGATGCCTATTGTGGTGCGTTCGTATATACGAGGTAACTGAAGTGGGTCGTGTGTTCCGAGGTGAAGACTATTTTCCGAGGAGATAACACTTGGCGAAATTTTCGACAAGTTTTTGGCAGCACTTGAAGAGGTGTGAGGGTGTTCAACGGTCAGATATTAAATAGGTCGTGCGAAGAGTGTAATGACATTAAGTGGGGTAACGGTTATATTAATAGGATGACACGTGTCCAGTAGGCCTTGTCAGATGAAATGATCGTGTCGTTTGAGATTAGGGGTCGCGTCGGTTACACGCGCCCCTAATTGAGAACCCTAACAGTCGGAAATCGTAGAGTATAAATAAGGCATAGAGGATTGTAATAGAATTTTTCTGCCTTTACTTTCATCTTTGAGCAATTTAATCTTCTGGGCGTTATCAATTTTTGGAGAGTTTGCTTTGTTGCATGTGAGTCGTTCTCGTGTGTGATACTTTTTCCTTGGGTAGCATCGAATTCTCAGGTAAGCTCCAATTTCTTTGGTATTTTTTTCTGCGTTTAATTTCTTCATCGATTCTATAGCGTCTAAAGGTAAGGGTAAGGCCGTTGCGAGTTCTTCGAATACTGAATCGGTTCCGCTTGAGGTGTACCATGATTCGGAGTTGGTTGAACTGACCTTTGAATATCATCGGTGGGATCCGATGTTAGTGAGGCACCTCGATATCAAGCCGAATGACGAAGATGGTGATAGCGTGGTGGAGGCGAACGCTCTGGACTTAGAGGACCATTGGAGGAGGCCGGTAAGGAAGTGGCCCGATCCTACGATCGACTTTGAGGGCGAGCCCAGTATTTTGACAGACGCCGATGTGGTGATGCTCCGGGAACAAATCCGGATTCCGCCCTCGGTGAAGATTTTCGCGCCTTACCCTGGGGAGAGGATAACTAGCCCTCCTCCGGGTTGTGTTGGCATTTTTGCGGAGAGCTTGAGGTCGGGGTTGAGGTTCCTGTTACCGAGTCTGATAACAGAGTATCTCCGTGGTTGGGGGTTGCCTTTGTGTCAAATAACACCGAATAACTGGAAGAAAATTATTGGCTTGATGGTTTTGTTGCATGAAAGAGGTGAAGGATTGTCGTCGTGTGAAGAAATTAGAAGCATTTATGCTTTTAAGAGGAGCCCGAACCGAAGAGTTGCGGAGACGTCGTGTTGTTTCTTCGCCGGAGCGAAACCTCAACACGTCCTTAAGGTCGGTGAAATAATAACCGACATCCCGGAGACCCTCCACGGCTTTCAGAAGGAGTGGCTGTGGGTCGGTGGCGAATGGCAGTCTGAGAGTTTCTTCCATGAACCTCGGATCGACGGGATGACAATCCCAATGAATATTCATTCCGGAGCTAGTAAGTTTTTATTTATCTTACTCTCGTTGAATACTTTTCTGATGTCAGTTTTGTTTTGTGTACTAACAGGTTGGAACTTTTCTCCTTTGTAGAAAAAGAGACAAAGCAAAAGGAACCAAAGCTCAGTCCGGAGTTTGGTGGTAAGTTACTTGTTCTTGCGGATTTAGAGGAGGATCTTCGCAATTACAAGAGGCTAGTTGTGTATACAAAGCTTGAAGCTGCTGGTTTGTCTCCCGGGGTTTCAACCTCAGTCTTTGATCCCGGTAAGAAAAGTTTGCTTGTGGTATATAATGAGCACTTCGGAATATCTGGAATAGTCGTATTTGACTTTGTCATTTCATTTATTTGTGTAGTGTATTATCCGTTGCTCGGATTTTCTGGATATTCAACCATCAAAGACGCCAAAGACTTCAAGCGTCGTTATCCGAACAGAGATCTGTAATCGAAATTCGGCAAAAGTCGAGACTTAAGACTAACCGACGCCATGAGGAGAGATTTGGTCCGAGCTTTGGTGAAGAGGACTGCTGGCCAGAAATCTGCTGACGTCGGAGCTGGTGCGACATTGGTAGTTGATCTGGAAAGCCCTAAGTCTCAACAAGAGGTGGTTTCTGCCGAGGTGCCGCCAGTTGTAAATGCTCCAGCGATTAATCAAGTCGAGCCAGTGGAAAATCTGGCGAGAAATGAGTTGGCCCTGGCAGAACAAATGCATACCGAGGTGCCAACGGAGGAGCCAGAGAAACATCAGTCTCTTCCGAGGTCTCTGGAGACTGCACATCCGGAGAAAAAGAAGAAGAAAAGTTGGTGAAAATGTCTACCGGAGAGGCTTCGACCACTGTGGAGAAGAGATCAAAGAAAAAACACGACTCTGGCCGCCGCGAGGTAGAGAAGAGTAGTGAGAAGCCTCCTTTGTTTGAGAAGTCTTTTTTGTCGATCGACGAAGAAAGGGCGGTGAATGTGAATGTGCCCAAAGGAATAGTTGAGGATTGGTTTACCACTTTCAAGTCGGTCAAGACTCCTCACATGTCTTCGAGAATTGAAATGCCGGAAAGTGCGAAAAATGCAGCTCGTGTGCCTTTGATGGTGTGGGATCCAAAGTCCGAAGTGGGCGTCTTCTCCTTGTCAAATGTGGACAAGTTGAATTATGCTAAAGCCTGTATGGGCCGAGCTTTAGTGAGTCTGGTCGCGGCTGAAGATGACCATAGCCGTATTGCGGCGCAATTAGAAGGCAAGAAACACACTGTGGCCGTACGAGATGCGACAATCGTGTCTTTGAAGGAGGAGGCGACCAAGTTGGAAGCCGATCTGAAGGAGAAAATTTCCGAACAGGCTATGCAGCTTGAGGCGGCGCAAACAGAAGTTGCGGCGTTGTCCGCTGAAAAGAAGTCCTTCCAGACTGAGGTGGAAGAACTTAAGGCTCGTCTTGCTGCTGCCGAGCAGCGTAATAAGGCGCTCGAGGTTGATGCCGATGAGGCAAAAGGGAAATTGTTGGAGGAGAAGGCCGCTCATGAAGAAACTCGCAAATAGCGTACCTAAGTGCAAGAGCTTGTGGCCAGACAGCGGGACGCTCATCAAGCCAAAATGGCTAAGTTGGAGAAAGAGACATCTTCTTATGGTGAATTTATGTATGAGAACGGTTTCCAAGCTGGGAAAGATTCAGTTACTGTCGTCGAAACTCAGGCCGGTGAAGAAGGTGTCGCAGCTGTTGCTGATACCGGAGTGGAAGGTGAAGTAGGTCCGGACCTGAAATTGGAGATGAACACTTGTCTCGCACTCAGGTGGGTGATCGAGCGGTGTAGTGCCGGATTTTACAATGTCGACGAGCTGCGTATCTTTCTGTTCCACAAATTGGAGAAATATCGCTTTGATATGGAGATCAAAGGCATGCACGTGGAAGCAGATGATGATGAGTGGGAGTTCTGTGCCAACTTGCTAGGCCGGACTGAAGAATTTGCCAAGAAAACTAGCCTTCCTCCATTGTCTAAAGAAAGAGAGGACCTTCTCCGCCGCTCATTTGTGAATATGATCCTCGAGGGCGAGAAGTTAAAGAGGAAGGAGTTGGCAGATATCTACATCGAAACGCTCACCGAGGTGGTTATCGAGCAAAATTTCGAGGATATGACCCCGGAGCAAATTCGGGAGGCCGTGGAGGCATATGCTGCAGAGAAGGCTAAGCAGGCGAGCAAGGAAGTTGTTGAGACCGAGGTTATGCCGGTTGTGGAGGAGACACCAGCGGATGCTTCGAATTCTCGCCATGAATTTGTTCCGGTCAGCGACGCTGCTATTGTTGCGGCGGCAAAGGCAAAGGAAATCGCCATGCTGGAGCGAATTCAGGAACAAATGAAAACATCTGTGATGGAAGTTGGTGAAGGAAGTGGTGCTGGCCGGGATGGGGAAGACAAAGATGATGTCGCATGAAGTTTTTGATTTTATATTCTATTATTTATTTTTTTTATTTTTTTATTTTTTTTATTTTTATTATTTTTATTATTTTTTTTTTATTTTTTTTAAGTATGCAGTCGGGGTGTCAAAGTGTTGACATCCTTAGTAGGAAGTCTGTAATAGGGAGTTTCCCGACTTTATAATATAAAGTATTATGTTTGCATTATTTCAATTCTGTTTATGTTGCCGTACAAATTCAGCAATTTTTTAGACCGTGTAATGAACTCGGTAAACATATAAGATTGACATCTCAACTCGGATTTATCTTATGAAAAATATTTTAAAATATTATGATGTTTAGAACGAGTTAAACTTGAAACCGAGTTGTGGACTTTTTATAAAAATGATTTCCGAGTTCCACGTTGATCTTTCGATAAATTCGGCTGTAGTGTAAGTTGATGCGCAAACTTATTAGGAATTTGTGAAACTTAATACAATTTATGCCGTGCACAAGACAAATGGGATTCACCGAACTTCGTCAGAGTTCGATTATGAAGTGGCCCCAACCGAGTTGAATTGGTGTGTATTCGGTTATTAGCGGGACCCGTCAAATCATGTTTACTGAAGTGACGTGGACGAGCTTTAGCCCAACCAAACCATACGTGGGATTTGGATGTATTATGAGGCGTCAGCGAGACCGAGTGTCGCAATGTTTACATCGGTACAGAATATTGATAAAACTGAGTGTCAAAATGTTTACATCGGTACCGAGCTATTGCCCGGATTTACAAGTGAAAGTTTTTTAAACCTTCATTACATCAAAAGAGCTACTTCGTTCCCTCATAAGAGCAAAAGGAGGGTTCGTCAAAAGGAAAATCAGCTATATGACTTCGGGTGGGTTTATTGGTAGAACTTTTTTAGGAATACGGCATTCCAAGGGTACTGATGAGGAGTTCCATCAGGATGTGCAATCCGGTATGCTCCGTGGGGTAGGACTTCAATGATTTGGAAAGGTCCTTCCCACTTCGGTTTAAGTGGACCGGGGTCAGGTCCCATAATTCGCTCAAGGACTAGATCTCCCACTCGGAATGTACGAGGCTTGAATTTGGAATTGACATACCTCTCGCTTCTCTGTTTATAAGCTGCATATTTGTGTTCGGCACGAGTACGAAGTTCTTCGAGTAGGTCTAGATTTGCTTTTATATTGTCCGAGTTGGTCTCTTCGGTATAATGTTGAATTCGGTAAGTCGGTGCGCCGAGTTCGACTAGAACAACGGCTTCTGAACCGTAGGTTAGCGAAAATGGAGTTTCACCCGTGGAAGTCCTCGTGTTTGTACGATATGCCCATAGGACGTGCGGTAGCTCTTCTAGCCAGGCTACTTTGGCAGCATCAAGCCGGACTTTGAGGCCATTCTTTATGAGCTTATTAATGGCTTTAACTTGGCCGTTTGATTGTGGGTGATAGGGTGAAGAGAAAAAGTGTTTGATGCCGTACTCTTCGCAAAGAGATTCAAGCCGCTTGCCTTCGAATTGTCGACCGTTGTCGGTGATAATAGAGTTCGGTACTCCGAAGCGGCAGATGACGGACTTCCATATGAAATCGACAACTTTCTGTTCGGTTATTGTGGCCAGTGGTTCGGCTTCAGCCCACTTAGTAAAGTAATCAACAACAACAATGGCAAACCGGACACCGCCTTTTCCGGTCGGTAGGGGACCGATGAGGTCAATCCCCCATTTAGAGAAAGGCCACGGGCTGTAGACCGACTTGAGCACTTCGGGGAATTGATGATTAGGTGCAAAAAGTTGGCACTTCGGGCATTTACGGACCCATGCTGTGGCATATGCTTTTGAAGTCGGCCAGTAATATCCTTGTCGCAAGATTTTGTATGACAAGGCTTGCGCGCCGGGGTGACTTCCACAAATTCCTTCATGCACCTCTTCAAGAACATAGCGGGATTCGGATTCGGTCAGACATTTTAGAAGCAGGACTGAATATCCTCTTTTGAACAGGATTCAGTTGTCCAGAGTATACCCAGCAGCTCAAATCCGAAGTGCCCGAGCTTCTTTAGGATCCGGGGTGTAAGGCTCCAGTTTTTAAGTATTGAATGATAGGATCCATCCAAGTCGGAGGTTTTTGAGATGTAGCCGGATCTACAGTCAAGACTTCGGGATGATGGGTCGATGGTTGCTCCTGTTGACCAACTTGGACATATTCTACACTTTCCATCCCGGTGCTTGAAGCTAGTCGGGATAAAGCATCTGCCTGTACGTTAAGGGTTCGTAGGATGTGTTCGACGTCGACGGAGAATTTCGACAACTTCTGTTTTGTTAAGGACAAGTATGGCGTCAACCGAGGTTCCTTGACTTCGTATGAACCGTTAATTTGATTAACCAGAAGCTGCGAGTCGAAGAAGACTTTAAGGTACTTGACGTTCATGGACTCAGATAAACTCAGCCCGGATAACAAAGATTCGTATTCTGCCTCGTTATTGGTAGCGGGAAAAAGAAACTTAACCAAATGGCAGAATAATCGGTTTTCCGGGTTGGCCAAGAATATTTCCGCACCTGCTCGGTTTGCCGTGGAGGACCCATCGATGTAGAGGACCCACGGTTGGTCGTCGTCGTGCAGCTCCACAACTGGTGTGAATTTGGCGATGAAGTCGGACAAGACTTGTGCCTTGATTGCAGTCTTCGGTTGATAGTGGATGTCAAACTGTCCGAGTTCTACGGCCTATTTTATCATTCGTCCCGAAGTATCGGGTCGGTGTAAGATTTGTCGCAGGGGATACGAAGTGCGGACAGTTATGGAGTGCTCTTGAAAGTAAGGCCGTAGTTTCCGAGCAGCAGTAACAAGTGCAAATACCAGTTTCTCAATAAGAGGATAACGAAGTTCGGCGTCATGTAGGGCCTTGCTGACATAATAAATAGGTGATTGCAGCACCCCTTCTTCGCGTATTAAGACGACACTGATCGCCGTATCACTGACTCTAAGGTACAAGAACAGCATTTCCTCCGAATTTGGCTTTTGTAACGTCAGAGGAGATTCGAGAGTCTCTTTAATGCTGGTGAGTGCTCTCTGACATTCTTCGGTCCATTCAAAGCGCTTTTCTTTCTTGGTGGCCTCGAATAAAGGTTTGCAACGTTCTGTAGACTTGGAGATGAATCGATTAAGCGCGGCAAGTCGGCCGGTTAGGGCCTGAACACCCTTGACCGAGGTCGGAGGAGTTAAATCTTGAATGGCTAGATTTTGACAAGATTGGCTTCAATTTTTCGTTGGCTGACCATATAACCGAGAAACTTTCTGGACTCGACTCCGAAGGTGCACTTTTTGGGATTTAAGACCATAGAGTATGACCGAAGAATGCTAAACATTTTCTGAAGATGTGTTACATGGTCGGAAGCGTTTACCGACTTGACAAGCATGTCGTCTACATATACTTCCATGGTATGGCCGATTTAATTAACAAACATCTTGTTGACAAGACGCTGATAAGTGGCCCCAGTATTTTTTAATCCGAAGGGCATCATGGTATAGCAATATAGACCTCGGGCAGAATAGAACGAAGTGTGTTATGAGTCTTCGAGATCCATGGGGATTTGATTGTAGCCTGAGTAAGCGTCCATGAAGCTCATCAACTCGTGGCCCGAGGTAGCATCAACCATGAAGTCAATGTGAGGAAGTGGATAGTTGTCTTTTGGGCATGCCTTATTCAAATCAGAGAAGTCTATGCACAATCGCCACAGGCCATTGCTCTTTTTTACGAGGACATGATTAGATACCCAAATCGGGTATTTGGCTTCTTTGATGAACTTGTTATCCACGAGCTTTTTGACTTCCTCCTCCAAGGCTTTTTGACGGTCTGGCCCCAATTTCTTACGTTTTTGGACGACCGATTTGACAGTTCGGTCGAGATTTAGTTTGTGGCTAGCAACACCGGGGTCAATCCCCTTCATATCCTCGTGTTTCCATGCAAAGACATCAAAATTGTTCTTGAGAAATAGCACAAGTTCAGATTGAAGGGGTTCCTGGAGGTGACTCCCAATGAGTAATGACTTCTAACATGTCGGTTCGTCAATATAAATCAACTCCACTTCTTCTCCGGGTTCGGCTCGATCACTTCGGCTTTTTTCTTTGAATTGAGTTCTTGGGTCCAATTCATCTTCTTCTTGGATTGGTTCTTTCCCGGGTCGTCTTCCTCGGTTTTCAGTTAAAGGATCCGAGGTGATGGGGACGTCGGTTTCATGATTCGGTTCCTCGGAAATCATGTTGTCCGAGGTGGTTGATGGTTGGGAATTTCCTTCGTTGACCGAAGTGACGGAGTGGACTCCGGTGGATGGTATGAAGGTGATGAGTTCTCGAGTTTCTCTTTGATCCCATAATGCGTTCCTTCTCCATGAGTAGTCGGAAATTTGAGTGCGTAATGGAAGATAAAAATAGCAGCTCGGAGCTTGTAGAGGGCAGTTCTCCCAATGGTAGCGTTATATTCGTTGTTGATGTCGAGAACTTTAAAGGTTTCCATGACGAGTTTTGTAATGTGTTCAGACGTACCGAATCTGACTGGTAAAGTGATCTCGCCAATAGGTCGTGAAATACTTCCATTGAATCACTGTATCTGGTCGTTGCATGGTCGAATGTCTGCGGGGTCAAGACCCATTTTATCAAAGGCTTTTAGCATCAGAATACTTGAGTAGGCCCCGGTATCAACCATAACACGGTGAACCGGAATTCCGCATATCGGAACGGTTATGACAAGTGCGCCAGAGTGCGGATGCGCGAAATGGTTCGCGTCTTCCATATTGAAAGTAATAGGGCAATTTCGGGCATTCAGGACATCTCGCAAATCGGTGGTGAAAACTTGCTTACCCGAATTGTAGGCTTGTCGAGCATAAGCTTTGATTTGACAACGGGATGCTACACATCAGAAATTATTAGTGTTTACTCGGTGGACAGTGATCCGCATAGGGCTTGGCGATCGATTTATCTTAATTCCTCGAGAATTCCCGGTTGAGTCAACATTAAACACCACCGAAGTGAACATGAATACTTCCTTTTCTCCTTGTCGGATTCGCTTCGGCATGGTACCTCGGTCTTCGTCCTCATCTTCATCATATGGATCGATTTGACGTCCTGGCCCCCGTTTTTGAGTGTCGGAGTTGCGATAAAACTTTCAGAGTTGTGGGTGACCAATTAAGCGTAGCAGAGCAGCTAACAGGCTTAGACACTCGTCGGTATTGTGCTTCGGTGATTTATGATAGTCACAATAGCGTGACTTATCCAGTTGTCCTCAGGCATCCGAAGTGGTTTGGGTTCGGGTAAGATACCCTTTCCTTTGATCTCTTCGTAGATGGTGGCAGCCCCAGCTGAATAGACGGTTTGGTAACCTGATTTTACGTCATTGGTATACTGTTTCCGGGCTGCCCTGACTTTGGGGTCATTAGCATCTCCCCGGGGATAACCTCAGAATTGCGTTTTGTTCTGTTTTTCGTAGGACTTATTTTTCTTCCTGTCATCGGTTCTCGACTTGGATGACTTCGGATTGAAATTAAAGTCAGGGACCGACATTGCTTCCTTGAAAATAATATGCTGCTGAGCTCGAGCAAGGAATTCTTGAAAGGTATTAAGCTTATTCTAGCACAACGTCCAACAAAAAATGGAATTCGGTTTCAACCCGACAATAGCCATAACGAGCAGGGTTTCTGGATGACATGGCTCCATGTTTTGAACTCGGTCGTTAATTCGAGCAATATAATCCTTGACACTTCCATCATCTTTTTGAGTTACGTTAGCAAGAGACTCCTTTGGAACCAAGCAAACTTGGGCCCCTATGAAGTGAGATCGGAAAGCCGATCTCAACTGTTGCCATTTCCATATAGAATGAGGAGATAAAGAGTGGTACCATTTTTGAGCTCGGGGCCCCAGAGTAAGAGAAAACATCCGACACCGAAGTGCATCCGAGGCCCCATGAAGATCCATCCATGATGTATAATGACCGAGGTGAGAGTCAGGATCCGACGTCCAGTTGTACAATCCAATTTGGGGGACTTTGACTTTTCCCGATACGGGCTCCAAGGTGAGCTGGGTGTTAAAGGGGAGTCGGCTTCTAAGTATACTTGTGCCGAAGTAGAGGCTCGTCGAGGGGGATCTTCTTGTACTCTCTGCCGACTCTCCAACTCGGCGATTCTTCGTCTTAACGCCTCTAACTCAGAGGATTCTTGCCGAGCTGACCGATTTCTTTCTATTTGTTGACGAAGATCCATTCGCGCCGGATGGGAATGAGCTCGAGGTTGCGCGGGTGGTGGAGAACGCCGTGGTTGCCCTGACTGACTTTCAGCAGTTTCTTGGTGTGGAACCACTGGGGGAATGCGCGCTGTCTCGGCGTGAAGCGCTGCTCGTTCTTGGTGCAGTTGCGACGTTCGACTACGAGGCTGAGATGTAGCGTGAGAAGTAGTTCTGCCGTCGTCTCGTCGTGTAGATGGAATTCGTGGGTTTGCAGGGGTTGTAGGAATAATAGATTGTCCCGGTGCCATCGTTGACATCCCGAGAATAGTTTGAGCCATCAAGGCGGCAAACCCGCGTGCAAACTCCGGATTCTGAAACAGAGTGGTATAGTCAGGCAGGTTGGGTATTGCCGCAGGACGCCTGGCAGATTAGGCAGCACTACGACTGTGTCCGTCTCGCGATGTGTGACCACGATGATCTGAATGAGACATGTTTGCAGTGATTGAAGTGACTGAGGAGCCAAGGATTGAAGATTAACCTCAAAAAACTTATGAGGCCCTTCCTCTAGCGCCAAACTGTTGTTATCTGATTATTAACAACGATTTTGTATGTGATAAGTTGGATAGTTTAAGAGATTTGAACGTAAAACATGCATTCGAAACACGAACAATGGCCCCGGTCCGAGGTGAACCGAGGTGAAAGATGGCGCGGTTTTTTTATATATCTATCAAATGTTCAGAGATCGATCCTTATACAAGAATATGAACATGCTATTTATAGTAGCTTTTTGGGTCCGTATCTCAAGGTGTACGTTAGCCTTTTCTTGTAAAGTAGCTTTTTGGGCGGCCGGCCATGTGAGTGGGCCCTACTTGAATGATGAATGATATCGTGATATGTGAAGGTGGCGTGTAGGCGCCTTGTCACCAGCTTCGGGGATGGTGACCTCATTTTATGGTGATCTCGGTTTGTGGCGACCTCGGTTTGTATCGACCTCGGTCTTTATGGAGTAAGTCGGTTTTTCTTCATGTCGGTCGAAGATCAGTTTTGCAATATAACCCGGGGTAAGCGGGATTCGGGTCTGCCGCTAATGATGATTATTATAACACGTGATCTTGGATAAGTAATCCCGAATTACAGGGTCGGATGATAATAATAATAATAAGTTATATATAAATTTATTACTTTATATTTTTAATATTATTACCTCTGACCAAAACCACTTTCACATGAATATGCACAATTTGTAATTCTTAAAATAATATATGTATTTCCCTATTACCTGTAAGAAAAAGTTATGACTTTTTATAGTTGACACGTGTCATTAAGTGTATTTACCGAATGGTCTTTTCCGTTTCCTTTTTTTTTCAATATGGGGCTAAAAAATGGCGCCATATTGTTGTTTTCATTTTGGCAGAAATTGTCAACTGCGCGGAAATCGTTCTACAATAGGCTAATTGAACGAGCATGTGGTGTGCTGGAGTCTGTCTGTATTTTCGGGTGGGGGTGATTTCACTGGCTTTGAGGTGGTTTATGTGCGGCTTTGATGGTGGGATGTATGTGAGTTACCCGACTTGGGTTGTTCTTAAAGGAATGCTCTTCGGAGTTTCGTTCACTATCTAGTCGTCAAAGTCACACAACCGAAAAGGTCCTAAACATTCTACTCGTAATTTGAGGGTTTGAATTTAAACTAGATTAATCTACGAAATGAGACCAATTGAAAGCAATTAACTAAGCACGCAAGAAGATGAGAGAAATCAAGGGGGAAAGAGAGATTTTGGTTTGCCGGAGTCTCCATGATCAATCACACGCAAATAACCGAACATTGCCATGCTAGCTAAACCCTAGGAAGCTAAACCCAACTCTAGCACAAGACGAGCAAGCATTCAACTCCTAATCACACTTAGTCAAGCATTCACGATCTAAAGATTCAATCTTTTCCTCCAAGCAACACAAGCACAACATCAATTTTCACAAAAAACAAATAATGATATACGAAGTAATGGGGATTAAGACTAAGTACCCACTCTCACACGCACTTGGGAAGAAAACCGGAGTCAAAAGCTCGTTTACTCGAAACAATATCGCCGGAAATTCGCTGGAAAACTTGATTCATAAGCTCCAAACCAAAGCATAAAAAGGAAAAAGAGAAAATAGAGAGGAATTTCCAACTTAAAAGTTGGGAAATGAGAATTGTGTCCAAAAATACAAAGCAAGATGTCTTTATATAGCTACACCACAAATACACATTAAAAACACGCACATTAATTAAGGCACTCTCGAGGTCTCTGTAAAATTCGCGAGCTCGCGGGCACGGGTGCACAGGGCCGCGACACTCTCGACCTCACCATCAATTTCGCGAGCACGCAGGAAGGCGAACGCACAGGCGCGCACGGGCAGTGCATGGGTGCGCGACGCTCTCGACCTCGCGCTCGTATCCACGAGCACGCGAGTATGATGGATGCTGGGGCGGACTCTCGACCTCGCGCTTGCATCCGCGAGCACGCAAGTATGCTGGATGCTGGGAACTCGCGGCCTAGGAGCAATTCGCGCGCGCGGATGAAGGACTCGCGGGCTAGGGGCTCTTGGGCGGAAACTCGCGGGCAAGCTGGATTTCGCGGGTGCGGGGCGCCGAACTCGCGGGTATAGCTGGGCAACACTCGCGGGCTACTGCCGTTTCGCGGGCGCGAAAAGGGTTTCGCGGGCTGAACTGCAGTGGCTTGGCCTCGGTGACACCTTGCGCTCGGTTCGATCTAATTTCTCGCACGCTTCTCCGATTGACTTGAAACTTTAACCCACGCTTTCCAAATCTCGTTCTCCTCGTCTTGAGATGCGCAAATTGATAACACCATGCAATTAGTAATATGCCCAGAACGGCTCGGAAATGGCTCGCGTGGCTCGAACATGGTTCGGACGACTCGAAAATGGCTCGTCTTTCCAAGCTCGAATAATGTGGACTTAAACAACACCAAAAAGACAAGAAAAGTACGCCGACCCACAAAAACATAATACGAGAATAAAAATGCACGAAACACGATAAAATGGATTGGTTGACACTAAAACGAACCTAAAAACACAAACTTGAGCACATAAAACACACAAAAATAAGCACAAAAACACAATAAACAGTGTGTCATTGTTGCCCTTTGTTTATGTTGTCTGAAGGGCTTTATCGTGTTTTATTTGCATTTTTTGTCGTTTGTTTTCGGCTCCATGCCTGAAATGGATTGGAGTTGCTCGGTGGTTCGAGTACGGTACGTGGCTGGCACGTGTTATTATAGTATCCTTCCTTTCGGTGCCATTGTGCCGAAAGTGTTTATTTTTTTGAGTTTGGTTGTGTGCTTTTCTAGGATTTCAGCTGTCTTTCTGATTATTTGTTGTTTGACTGTCCATTTTTATTACTTGACAGTTCAATCCGGTTTTTCCTTTTTCTAGACTAGCCATTGTCTTTTAGTTCTCTTTCTGTGTGCCTTCGTACTTTTTTTTTTCAACCAGAGTAAGCTCTCTATATTCCTCAACTATTATTTATGCAGTTTTGTTGTGGAGAAAAAATACAGGCTGCTTTTTATTATTGGTGGTGTTGTTGGTTCCTGTAACTCCTAAAAATGGTTTACTTTTTTTTTTTCCTAGCATGTATTTGTTAGATTGTTTATTTCTGACTTAATTAATTGGTGGTTGCTTTATGTGTAGTGGGCGACATTAACTGCACTTTATGGTGCTTGCGAATGCTGATTCAAGGTTGTCATTTTTCTAGGTATCATTTCTTATTTTTTTTTTCTTTCTTAAAGTGTGTAGTTTGATCTGGTATTTGTTGGTTTCTCAGTTTGTAGCTTATGTGGTTGCGTATTGCTTTGGTTGTTTTTGTGGCGTTGTGTGTTCATGATTTGCGATTTTTTTTGTGCGTTGGATTTTTGGGGGTGTGACCTTTTGACATCTTTGTTTTCCAATATCTGCATTTTTGTGTCCAGTTGTGGCATTAGTTTTGCTACGGAGGGTTGAATCGTCTGCGTCTTTTGCAAAAATGATTTTAGTGGCCTGTCTGTTGTCTCGAAAAAGCAGAGCAGGGAAGATGCCTGTAGAAGATGGAAATTAAAGAAGCAACATGTAACTTCGAGTGTTGGTGCGCATGCTCGTTCTTTGCAAGCTCCCGTTGGAGGGACTGGGACCTCAGTGTCACTTGTACAAAACAGCGGTAATATGGTCGTTCTTTGAGCGAAGGTTTTAAAAGCGTCGACGTAATACTATTTTTTATAATATTTTTTTTTTAAAAAGAACAACATTTTTGTATAAGCGTCATAATTCAATAATATTTTCAAAATAACGTCACCATGTTTTAAATAATGCTACTTTTGTTTAATTATGTCACTAACTAAATAATTATATTTTTCTTAAGTGTTGTTATATGCATAAAAACTGGCGGCACAATTGTACTATAGTCATAACGTAATTACACTTTGAAGTAAAGTTGTCATATCAGTAAAAATTGCAACATTTTCTAAAAATGTGATATTATATTAATACATTTTATAAAATATGTCTCCATATAACTAAACATGACGACACTCTTGTATAATATGTCATAATTTAATTAAACCTTTTAATAAATATTTCAATATTGGTTAGCACGGTGACATTTTTAAAAAAGTGACATGATTTTATTACATTTTTTAATAAAACGTTGTTAAAATTTTATCTTTGGATTGTAAGAACTCCTTTTTGTTGTAGTGAATATATCTGCGTGAAGAACTTACCTTTCTTTATTTTTATTTTTACAAAAAAAAAAAAAAAATAAAAAAAAATAGAAGAGTTGGTAGCCAAAATATTACTTGTAGGCTACATATTAGGGAATTCTTTTTTGTTAATGTTTGGAATGGATGAGTTACTTAAATTGTGGAATTGTTGTTTCTTTTCTATAATAACGCGTAAAAATCTACCAATATGTTTCAAAAATTAAAAAATGTTTTAAATTGTACCTTGAAGATTACAAGAGCTGCAAAAACTTGAAAAAACTCGGCAACTCAAAATAAATTAAAATATTTCCACAATGCATATTTTTCCAACCACCAAAAAAAGAAAAAAAAAAATGTAGGAGGAAACATATTGACAAAAAAGTGAAAACCCAATGATGGAGGCCAGAAATTGGATAATTTTTTTTTTTTTTGGTTA